>JAHWFO010091957.1:792978-841687 GCA_023313115.1 Rhysida immarginata
GAGTATTAAACATCATGTGAATCTTTACGCCTGTGTAAAATGGTTAAAATCTAACAGCTGATTTTCAAAGATAACCGACAGTATTAATTTGCACACCTAATAGAAGTGTCGATCCTTATTAGAATTGAATTTAATCACAATTTAAATTATTGTTATAGTTCATTATCCTCGGAAATATAAACTCTCATTTCATCATGATTTTTAATGTATTTCAGAACTAACCTAACCTATATCACTAAATACCTCTTACATCAGCAACTCAGTGAACCTGATACAACGACAGTAATAATCATTTGTAAGCAAGTATTCAGAGCGTGCGCAGAAAGCTCTCGAGATGCAAATGAGCTGCAGGGCAAAACCGATATAAAGCGACTAGGTACTACACTGCTGATAAAGTTATTTGTGTACATTATATGAAATGACACGTTAAGCATCTAAGTTTTTTTATTTGTACATTATAATGTTGGACGTGGGCGCCCTAAAAGACACGACATATGCCAAGACGGTAATCCAGCTCTCGTAAAAACACACACTGGCAGCGAGAGTGGTAAATAGTAACAGGCTAATCATTGAAAAGAAAAGATTGAAGGTTTCCAGTTATTGTACCCGTCGTCCGCCACAACAATTGACTGGCCTGAATTAACGCATTTCCGAAGCAGTGGAATCTATATCACAGGAAATGCTGAAACGAACATTTGTGAGATAAAACAGGAGTGAATAAATAGATTTTACTTTTGCGCCATTCTTTTGAATCACACTACACAAACAAAGTTAGAAACGGAGATAAAACCTATTCATTTCGTTTTAAATCTTGCTTATTATTGTAATCAAAATTTAATGTGTGATAATCGTGTGCAATCGTTTCTTTTACAAAATAAACTAGATCAGCATTATTATTATTAATTGTGTGGTAATTTTAAACATAATTTGGAAACTAATTATAAAAGATCTTTTTATAATATTAACTAGCTTAACGTTAATTTAGTACTAAATGAAATATGTGAGGGTTTGAATTAAGTAGACCGCCATTCCAGTTTTGTTGATTCCAATTAAAGGGAGCAGTTGCATTAATCTGAATTTGTTGTAATCCTATCTAGGGGATATTTTCTCATTAAGGCATCACACAGAAAGAATTGAAAGACTCCAAATGCAACGAAATCTTTAAAATACTTTCTAACTCCGTACCCTAAAGAAAGTTCTTATAGTATAAACGAATTATATAGTTGTGAGAATCTTACCATATAATCAAATTCAAGACTTTTGAAAGCGTTAACATTTAAGGTGTCACGTATGAGAGACAAAAAGACGGTGCTTGTATAGTAATAAAACAGTGTTTAATGAGAATAATTTCAAAGAACAAAAATACATCGATTATGACTACTTGTAATCATCTGCATAGAGAACAACAATACAAATAAATGTAACAAAATAACAAAATGTAGAAAACGGGATCTTGCGGGTGCCAACGCAGGATACACCTCGCAAGCCCGCTCTGACCCGGAGTGGAACCTGTGCTTTGTTGAGAATTTCGAATGACGGCCCGAATTGAAACTTTGGCGGAAAGAGGGCACTGCCGGCGCACAATACGATTTGAAAAAGGCGACACTGCGTTTTCCTTGATGATGCACTTACGATAGCATTAATTTAAGAACTAGAATATTAAACTTGTACTAATCGCTTGAAATTTGGCCAAAAATGAGAAGCACAAGAAATAACCAATGTCAAATGTCATAAAGTTCTAAATTAGCAATCAACCTTATTTAAACCATACAACTTGCATTGAATGGTTATTATTCCACTAAATCGTAAAAATTAAGACGGAGAAATCGACTCCCAAAGAACTAATTCAAATTATCACAAATCCTCCCACGTTATCATAAAACATAAGCGCTAAGGCCGAAAGGGGAGATTCCTACTAAATTTTGACTGGGCGAAATCCAGTTAAACTCTTCGAAGGTTAGTTCTACCATATTCAGCCACAAAATATACCACTTCGGGTCATGCACATCAACGCTTGCCGAGAGACCAGGAATCTGTAAGCAGGAATTGACTGGAGACGGAGCAGCTCGAGGAGATAGGAAATTAATAAAATATTAATGAATAAATTCCACAGTTTTAGATTTATCACTATTATAGTATAATAAATTAATCTGTTCGTAATTAAGTTCACTTAAATTACTGCTGTCGACGACTTCTATTTGCCTGGAATTCGATGAGTGAAAAATAGCGGTATCAAAAGAATTAAACTCACAGTCGCATGTAGAATCAAATATAATTTTTGACGCGTCATTCTTTCCTGCTAAGTGGCCTCGGTCATTCGTCGCAATACCATTCAACATTGCTGAAGCTTCTGTGGAACCATCGACTCAGTATCCTGGCTTCGATTGCGCCCGTCCGCTAGAATGCAGTGGTCAGACCAGGTAAATTCGCCCGATTACACTCGTCCGCTAAGGCCAGCAAGTTCTTTAAAGATCTGCAAAAGCGCAAGATCCTCAAAAATCTTCAAAACAAGGGCAGCTGACCGACTGTAAAATCCCAATCCATCTCATATGAGGAAAAACCCTTATGCCCGGATTAGCCACTCGAGCAGGCATAGGCTTACCTGTTGTCAGACCTGCTAAATGTAGTGGTTAACCAGGTAAATCCGCCCAATTGCGCCTTTCCGCGCTCCTCCAATCCATGAGCTCCTCCTAATGATGCTACTGAGCTCCTCGCTAGCTCTCTATTTATGGCCGGATTGGTTTCTATATTTGCTTAGTTACTGCCAAAATTCAAATTTAAAAATTTAAACTATGCAATAATTAAGCATTATTACCAAATCTGATGTTAGGAATGGCATTGTTAAATGAGTGATTTTCATCGATTGGTTGTCATTTTAGAGAAAAAAGTTGAAACATTTCGAGAAAATTGTAACAAATGCTGGTTAGTACTCACAAGTGAACACGTGTTATGATGTTGAATGAGTAACTCAGAAACTTCTTGTTGGAATTCGATCAAATTTTAACGGTATGCACAGTTTTATGTAACCTGTTATTCCTCCAAACTTCATTAATCTAGGCTTTACAAAACCTGAGTTATTAACTTGTTGATTTTGGTGGCGGCATTTTTATTTCTGTTCATATCTCAGTTATCGTTCAAATTCGGACCCATGTTCATAGGACTTTTTGTGTTTACCTTGACCTCTATAATACCCCTTTAAATTGTTTTACACACGATTTGAATCACCCTGTATAAACTACTGGACAGAGAAACTGAAACACCCCAAAAATGACACAGGAACAAACAATTTTGCCAATAGGTAGTATCCAAGACATGTTAGTGCCGTCTGAATGACGTGATAATCATATATCCGTGTTTCACAGTGATCTACATAAAATGGTACGGACAACAAATGATGATATTGCCTACTGACAGTACTGAGAGATCACAGAGGATGCCTGACCTTAGACAGCGACCTCGGTATCATCTGTTTGAAAGGGGCCGAATAGTGAGTTTGTACGAGGCTGATTGCCCGTCATATGAACCGTGGAATGAGCACCGTGACATGGTGTACTTGCCACCGCAATCGGCGACAGTCTGCAATTCCATTGCTCTCGATCGTCCATCACCGGAGAGCAAAAGTTGAAAGACAGCGTCGCCATCTAGGGACAAGACTGTCCATCATAATAGAGATTCTTCTGGCGACCGCGCGCTAAAGCGTCGGGGTAAGCAAAACAGGAATAGGCGCAGAAAAAGGCGCGCGAGTCATAAGGTCGAGTGGGAAGTTTGGAATCGAGGATTAGAGGCTTGGGACCGTAACGTGAGGTCGCAAAGACGAGCGGTGGAAAAACGGGACGTTGTGTGTTCAACGCCGAATCCGAATGGGAGAGAGAGACGGCCGCATGAGGAAGGCCGCCCGCCAAACGTGAAGCGACGGTCCTTCGCCCATGTGCGACACGTTTTGTTTCACGAACTTATTTTATGTTATCTAATGTGCATGAGCGTTTTGCAGAAACGATACAAGGAGAACTTTGGACTGTGTTCGAGAACGACACGTCGAGAAGGACGGAGCCCACTGGATACAGCAGGAGTGATTCGCCCGAGGAGAAGGAAGGTAAAAGTTCGGAGTAGCGTCCCCCTTAAGCACGTAAATTTCTGTGACAAATAAAAAAAGTACTGACCATTAATCACCTGTAATCGGCCGGGGGGAAACCAACTGCCCCCTGTAACCAAATAGGTTGGGGTATATATCAGTAATTTGCCCCCGGAGGGGGACGTCGTAGACAGAACGCCGAAGGCGTTCGAGTAACGGAAAACAGTGATCAGTGAGGCCCGTAGGGTCGAGTGTGGGACTTGCGTTTGCGATTGTGCGGATTGTGAAGATTAACCCTATAATATGATAAACCATTCACTTATTAAGTAGATATGAGGCCTGGGAGAAAAGTATCCGACCTAATATTTTTTTGCGAAAATCTGATGGATTTGGATCGCGCGCGCTTGCATGAGCCGACCTTGAACCTTTGTGCGTATGCGTGAATTTTTTCCCGCCTCTCAATAGCGTCAGTTGCTGGCAATCAGCATTAAAGGGAGGTAGTGTGTTTTGCTCTCGTCGGTTTTTGATTTGAAGAAAAATGACGGAACGACTGGAGCAGCGTTACTGCATCAAATTTTGCCAGAAACTGGGCGACAGCCAGGTGGAAACCATCCGGAAGATTCAGACGGCTTTCGGTGACGATGCTATGGGCATCACACAGATTAAGGACTGGTACAACCGGTCGGCCATCAGCATGCCGAAATGACCAGGTCATTGCCAAAGTGAACGCTGTGGTGATGCGGGACCGTTGTGACTATCCGAGAATTTGCGGAAGAGGTGGGCATCAGTACGTTTTCGGCACATTTCATTCTGACGGAAGATTTGGCCATGAAGAGAGTGGCGGCGAAATTCGCGCCGAAGCTGCTGACGGCGGAGCAAAAGCAACTTCGAGTTGACGTCTCACAGGACATGCTGGCCTCCGCAAACAGTGACCCCGACTACATGAACACTATAATCACTGGTGACGAGTCCTGAGTGTACGGGTACGACCATATCATCGTCACCGAAAGCCTCCAAATCAAAAACCGACGAGAGCACAACACTACCTCCCTCTAATGCTGATTGCCAGCAACTGACGCTATTGAGAGGCGGGAAAAAATTTACGCATACGCACAAAGGTTCAAGGTCGGCTCATGCAAGCGCGCGCGATCCAAATCCGTCAGGTTTTCGCAAAAAAAAATAAGGTCGGATACTTTTCTCACAGGCCTCGTTTGTTAAAATAATAAATTCAGAGCATAAACGCGACGGGGCTGGCCGTTGTATTCCGTGGTTATTAGGAGACGCTACTCTGAACTTTTACCAGAAGGGTAACGACCAGCCCCAGAAGGGAGTTCTCAGCATCGCGCCGGCCAGCGTTCGTCGCCACTATTACGGCCGCCCCGAGACTCGTCCGCCCGTACCGCACGTTGGTTGTTAGCGCCGGCTTCGCATTCCAAGATTTGCTGTACCTGCTCCCACGACAGTGCCATATCGACAACGACGACACCGAGCTACAAGTGCTAATCACCCCATAGACCTACGAAGGGTTGATGAGGGAAGAGCTCGGCGACCCGGTCCCTTATTCAAGATAGGTCCCGTTTCTGTTACAGTGGATTCGAGTCTTACTTGTTAAGCTTCACTAGTTTTAGTTCCTTACGTTCCTGCTCCCGCTCGAACGTCGATAATTGTCATAATATTAATTCTGACGCCGCGCAGGGGCGTAACGTCTTTCTTTAATAGTTCTTCCTTGCGTGAGCGTAAAGATAGTTTACGTACGAGAAAGATTTTACAGTACCGAATACTAAAATATTCCTTTCTCTCATTTTATTCTTAGTTACGCATCACATGATCTTTGAAAGCGAGCGGTCGACTAGCCAGCCAAGCTGCCAGTTACCAGCCCGTACATTTAATTAATTTTAACGAGCGTTAGCCATTGTAACGGACGGTTCCTTTTTCATACCAGTCCGCAACTAAAGTCCCAGCTAGGACTAACTATGTGTCTTCCTTTAGCGATCTTGGAGAGACGCGAGCGAGCGGACGAATTGAGAGGGAAAGTGAGCGAAGGAAAGAGAAGCGGACAGTGAGCGAAACATGAGAGCGAATTCAGTGCGGCGTTCTAAAGAGGTATTACAGTGAGATCAATCAGATTATTTTCTGCCAGTCATGCTATCTGTCGTTTTCTGCTAATGGAAACTCCTTATGTAAAATTATTAGAAACGAAGAAGAAAAAATGGAATTGTATTTTATATTTTTATTTTATTTCTCCGCATCAAGAAAACCTATCCAAAATCACCAAGGCATATTTGGTGTTTAGCTGGCGCTTAACCCTCTTTATTTGTGGAGAATTAATTAAGATAAATAAACCTCCCCTTTGAGAAGTCAAAACCGTCTTTGAAAAATTCCTGCAAACGGGCTTGATTCCACGCTACTCTGTTCTAAATAAAGTTCTATTCTAAATAAATAATACGCACTCTCTCCAGGTCATCCAACTCAAGTATTGACCTAATATTGAAGAATTGACCTTATTATTATTATAATCAAGCATTAAATTAATTTTTGCAAATTACTGATATGCCTTCAAAGCAATTTTTTAGAATCAGTTTTAATGAAGTTTTTCAAACACAAATTTAATCTTATTAACAATTTTTCAATTTCTATTTCACGTAATTAATTTTTAATTTCCATTCTCGATAGTTTAAAAGATGGTTATGTTAATCTTCATTCTTTTGATCCCACAGATATGGTCTTTTCTATACGCAGGAAATCAATTTTCCCTCGACCATTATGGCAGGTACCGCTTCGTTCGCGTGAAAAAAACAAACTGGTTTGTTCTCTTCGCGCCCGCCTCTTTGCCGCCTCAATCTCTAGCTGCTAGGATTCGCTCACGTAAGACACACTCACAGAAATAATGCTTTTGTTATTTTCGCTGCGATCCGCTTCGCTCCAAGTTCGCTCACGTAAGACACAGCGTAAGGGGGAACAGATCTCGATCTGCTTCGTTTCCTACGGTTTAGTAGGATCGTTGGCCCCTATTTTATCATGTTATTTTATTATAGAGACGACTATCATTTCTCTAGCAATAAATCTTTGTCATTTTTCCTTAGCCAAGAGTTATGCTCTGTTGTCCTTTACTAAATTTAGTTTCCACTGCGCACACATATTCACAGGACGTAACAGTACTACAGCACATCAAGGAGACAAGGTTCTGGCAACCAGCGTCGCAGCACAGACCATGAGAAGAGATACAGTGGTGGCCAAAAATTTAGCACCTATATTGGCTTATGTTGTTTGTTACCAAAAATTCTTAACCAGTTACAAAAAAATTTACACCAATAAAAGAATTATGTGTGAAATATCCAACAAATAACCATGCATGTTGAATTCAATTTGAAATAATGAGATAATTTTTAATCCTTTAGGTGACTTTCCTATGGACAAAAATTTAGCACCATATACAGAATAAATAAATAATACATCATAGAATCAGTATTTGGTTGCGTAAGCAAAGTTTTTAATAACTACTACATATCGTGTGTGCGCGGATTCCACTAGACTTTTACACCGATCTTCTGAAATATTGTTCCATGCTTCTTTGATGGTGTCGAGTAGAAACTATTGGGTTGTTTAAACAGCCCTTTTGACATCAATCTATAGCATTTCTATGGGGTTCAAATCTGCTGACTGAGCAGGCCATTCCATAATTTTGATATTTGTCAGTAACAATTCCTTGAAAAGTCTGCGGGTATGTTTCGGGTCGTTATCGTGCTGGAATGACCATGTAAGGCATGTAAGGGGCAGATTATCATGAGCACAAGGAAGCATAATGTCGTCAAAGATCCAAATAATTTATGCAATTGTCTGTTTCTTCCTCGATAGTGTAAGATAGCTTGTTGTGGAACCCGTTGAAGGTGTCCAGTAAGGTGCTGGCATCGGGTAGATCTCCATTTGCTCCGATGATGAAGTTATTTCGAAACGCGTTTGGTAAAAAAAAAAAACGATCCATGATGCGATTTATATGATGGATTGGGACTTGGGCCTACGCCATGCCAGATTAAACAGCCTCACATTCCCACATTAACCCCTCCATGTTTCACGGTTGGCTGTAAACACTGTAGCTTTTATGTTTCATGTTTATTACGTCTGATGAACTTTCTCATTTGTTTCATGTTAATTTCATCATTATTTTGAGCTGTACCTTTGTCTCATCCGACCACAGCACGTTTTTCCACTGTTGTGTTGTCTAGCTGAGATGGATACGAGCAAAAACTAACCTAGCTTTCATGTTCTTTAACGACACAAGAGGTTTCTTTTGTGCCACTCACCCAAACAAACTAAACTAGTTTAATCGTCGACGAATAGTACGAGAACTAATGCTAACATGATGATGGGGCAGAAAATTCACCTTGAATATTGTTGAAGTTAAGGATCTGTCTTTTTTAAATAGAAGATTAATGATTAAGTCAATGTGCGGGATTAGTTTTTTAGATCTTCCTGGTCCTGAACGATCTCTGACAGAACCAGTGTTGTTGTACCGTTGAATTTGTTGCAGTTAACAATTTGGCAATGGCATCAAATGTTAGTCCTTCATTGCGTGACTGTCTAATATGTTCACGGAGATCTAGCGATATGTTTTGTCGTTTTTCCATGAGTGCTGGTTAAAACTTGTACAGGGTGTTGCAGATAACTCCAGGGCAGTATAACGGGAAGCCTACCTGCTCGATAGCAGGGGCCGTCTCGACATCAAATGATAATTGGGTAAGTTTACCAAAAACATGACAGTTTTGACGTTCACCCCCCCCCCACCGACTGTGGAAACTGCTGGCTGCTGCTGGGCACCTTCATCTCCCTCCATTCTGCCAATCGACCGAGCCGGTCCCTACAATCGAACGGGTAGGCTTCCCGTTATACTGCCCTGTAGTTATCTGCAACATCCTGTGCAAGTGAAGTTAAAATTGTTACTTATATAATGTGTATATTAAAATACAACAAACTTACAATGCGGAACTTTTAAGTCGCAAACACGTTAGGGTGCTAAACTTATGTCCAGCCAATTACTTAAACATTCTGAAACATGCTCCCCTTTTCATAGTGTATCCTCCAAAAAATAATTTTTTTAAATAATTTGTTTCAGACAGTCTCATTTATTTTGTACCAGGGGTTGAATTAACTTTTGAGCATTGATTTTTCAAATATTGGCAATGTTTTTGGAGCTTTTTGGTTGGTGCTAAATTTTTTACCACAACTGTACATCAGAAGATATGTGACAGCGGTTCCGACCTAAACATCCACAGAAATCATGCAATGTTTGCTGCCACATCTAGCAAGCGTCCCGCCAGACCATTCGGAGAGGTCTGAATCAAAGTGGACTACAGGCACGAAGTTCTCTGCTCAAAATGCCATTAACACTGATCCAGGTTCAATTCACTCTTGGATGATATTTGTGACAGATGTACTGTAGAAGCAAAGAAAAAAAAACGAGACACAAAAACTAATTGAAGCCAATCGCGGAATTTTTGAGTACGACTTATTATTATTTTAAACAAATTCGCATCAAAAATCGTCTTTTTTAGCAGGGGCAAATTTATTACTTTATAAGCGTGGCCTCGTGTGCAAGCGCGGAGCAGTGACTACTAGGGGTTGGCGATGATGAAATTGGAAAAATCTGAAAATAAAATGAAGTAGAATCAAACTGAAACTAGAAATACTCTGAGTGGCGTGGCGTAATTATTATGACCACCTGACGTTTGTAGACAAATTAGCTATGAAGTAGCTAGAGGGCTAGACGGAAGCAGGTTGTTTACCACGAGAGTAGTAGTGATTTGTTTCTGAAGATATGGGTAAACAATGCGAGTTAACGGCATTTGAACGTGGGATGATTGTTGGAGCTCGGAGCCATGGAAAGAGTATCACCAAAACAGCTGTATACGTTATATGTTCAAGAGCAGTTGTTATTAAATGTTTGAAGACTGGACTGTCAGACGGAAAACTGGGCCTGAACGTGCGAATTGTGGCCGTCAGTGACTAGTCAATGTTCGGGCAGAACGGAGAATGGCATGACTGGTATAAGACAACAGAAGGGCAACAATGCATCAAATTACTGCAGATCTTAATCAGGGTTCGTCTCAAGTAATCTCTGAACGCACTGTTCGCGTAAAACTCTGCATCATATGGGATACGGAAGCCGAAGGCCTGTTCCAATACCTTTGCTGTCTGCAGTTAACAAGATAAAACGTCTCCAATTCGCGCAGGAACACAAGGATTGGATAGCCGAGCATTGGAAAAAGTCATGTGGTCCGATGAAGCACGTTTCCAGTTGCATCATGCAGATGGCAGAGTGGGAATTTGAGGGAAACATCATAAAATCATGGACCCCCATGCATGAGAACAACCCTTCAAGCTGGTGGAGGCAGTGTTATGGTTTGGGCCATGTTTTCCTAGCATGATTTATTTATTTATTTATTTATTTATTTATTTATTTAATCTAAAGGGAGATACAAGTCGTCCATCCAGGGCCTGTATGGCGGAGCCGACGAGGTAGGTCCCTGGATGGGGAAAAAAAGATACAATTTTTGATAATTTATAAACAAGTTTTAAAAAATATAGGGGAATGGTGAGGGGCAGGAATTAGTTAGGTGGGGGTGTAGAGAGGAAGTTCTTTAGACTGGATTTGAAAATATTGATGCTTGGTGACGAGCGAAGATCTGGTGATGAAGTGGACCAATGTCAGTTGCCGGCGATAGAGATAGTCTTGAGTTGGTGGTTACGTTTAATATAGGCAATTGGGAAGGAATTTCTATGTAGGATGTTGTAGGGGGGGTGTTCTATCGGTTGTAAATAAACCTTGTGGGAGGGATGTAATTATAATGTTGTTAATTGCTTTAGAATGAAAACTGCTAGGCTATAATGTTAGATTAATGATGAAGAATACGAAAGAAGTTAATTTGAACAGCTGAGGTTGGGGTACAATAAAACCCTCACTGAACATCTTATGATTTATTCTATAATGTTAGAGTTGGTGTATTGGGGTTATGCCCACAGAATTGAAAAGGTGAGAGACAAGGGTAGGTTTACGTAGTTTTAATAAGGTACGTGCAACCATTTTTGCAGTCTAAATTAGATTTGGTGGTTGAACCCCAAAATTGAAGACCATAGGAAAACGAGGAGTGGATTAAAGCATTATTTAATAGAAGAAGGATTTTGGGGGTAAGAAATGAAGACGGGAGAAAATGCCTAAGCGTTGATTTAGCGTAGAAGCAAAAGCATTAATGTGGGCGTCCCAGGAGAGGTTATGACTTAAGTGGATACCCAGGTATTTAAAAGTATTAGTCGAGTTAATCTTTTGGGAGTTGTAGTTTAGTGAAAATTTGTTCTTTTCGTTGGTGAAAGATGACATGTAGAGTTTTGCAAATCTAGAGTTTTATCGAGATTTAGGGGCATAAGGTTGATTGTATTCCAATATAAGAGTCTATTCAAGACTGGGTTGAAGGTTTCCTTGATTGTATTTAATGAAGAGCCAGTGCAGAATATTGTAGCGTCATCTGCGTATAATATTAACGGTAGAGGGGATATTATATAAGTTAGGTCGTTTATTAATATGTTAAAAAGAAGAGGGGATAAAATTGAGCCTTGGGGGACGCCTAGATTGAGCCTTGAAGATGTTCTATTGAATAAATGGAATGTTTTATTTGGCCCTTTAATTCGTGTGGAACAACGTATGAAATGAATAGTCCAACATACCTAAGTATCGTTGCTGATCAAGTTCATCCTACTATGTTGATGGCATATCCCAATGGAAATGGCTTCTTCCAATAAGACAATGCGCCATGCTACGGTAATCGTATTGTGGAGGAGTGGCTTCAAGAACCCGAGGGAGATTTAACCCCCCCCCCCCCCATATTCACCAGATCTCAATCCAATTGAGCACCTGTGGGACGAAGTTGAAAGAGGGATCAGGCAGGTTTTTCCACAATCATCAAAGCTCACATAACAGTCCGATTAAAAGTTTTATGTGGATCAGTGGTTTCTTGTTATCTTCACTGAAGTTCGTCCACAGTGGCCGGATCCAGTTCACTCTTAGGACAGTGCTATTCATCAGGCATAGTGTCAGATTTCTCGCATCACCTTTCAACATCTCGTGGAGTTAATGCCAAGAAGAATCGCCGCAGTATTGAAGACAAAGGGTGGTCCAACAAAGTACTGATGGGGTGGTCATAATAATATGGCCACTCAGTGTATTTTTTATTAGTTCGCGCGGGAGCGAGCGAATCTTCTTCTCAGAGATCGCGGGAGCGAATTTATCTGATGTTAGTATCCTAATAATAATTAAAACAATTATACAGTATAATTTTTGTGACCACAACGCTTTAACTTAATTAGAATGAGCATTTGATGAAGAATAGGAAAGAAAAAAACCACTCGAATCCAGGCTGTGGAATTTTTTTTCCTATTTTTCATCAATAATTTAACATCTGAGGCAAGGTGTATGATTAAAACCTAACGGACTCATCTTGAGCTATTCTTTAATGAGCGTTTGTATTGAAGGAAGGTGTTCTTGGTTTTTGCTAAGCAAAGGAACGTAGAATAGAAATTCGATCCTATAATTATTAAGTAAAAATATGCATTGCAGCCAAATTTAGGTCGTTTCTATAGTAACCGATATTAAATCAAATTGGAAGTTCCCTTCATAAACTTTGAAGGCATCAAATTTCATAAAAATCTAATACAAGATCAAGTCTCACTCTAATGACTGAAAATCCAATAAAGCTAGGATAACATAAATTTTAAACAGAGTAAGAGAATATTTCAAAATTTTTCTATTAAAATCCCTAAATACAAAAAATTGAATGAAATGTATTTTTATAATTTAAGATAAATCCAAAAAGTGTTTGCATTATCACATACTGTAAAATGGAGATGAAAGCCATCCGAACTAAGTCGAACTTTTTTTCTAAATAAATTTTATTCTAATTATCAGTTGATACCTTGGGAATTCATTTCCGTAATTCTCATTTCATATTCCATTTTTAATGCAAACCAAATTTCATCGGCGATGCTTTGTGAAATGCCGAATATAATATTTTGTCGGAAAGAGATGGAAAACGAAACGCAAAGATAAAAACAAGTAAATAAAGAAGAAAAACAGAAAAAGACAAACAACCAAAGAAATTTAAAAAAACTGTATATATAATTTTTTTTTGAAATGCAGTATTATTTAAAAAAAGCAATTACATAAAAGAAAAATAATAATGTCGTTGTGAACGTTTGCAAAAAAAAAAGAACTGTTATATATTTAAATTTTGGCCAGAAAGAATAGAGCCTCAAGAAAATTGTAAACACTGAATAAAATTGTAAACTACAAGATCCTACAAAACACTGTTTAGCACAAAAGGAAATCAAGACTGACGATAGTAAATTTTGCGTCCGCTAGCGGTGACCTTTTTTAAGGTTTTCCATGTTAAACATTAAAAAATTTTGCTTCTATGAGCTAATATGTTTCTAACATTTGCAGTATTTCGTTAAAATTTCATTAGATTATTTATAGGAAGTATCACTTTAGTTTACATGATAGTTCTTTAAAGATTCTCTATCAGACTGTAATGGATCTGTTACACGCTCGAGTGGCGCCAAAATCGAGCTGTTTTGAAAACGAGGCGTATGTGGGAGTATATTGCTCCGATGCACAATCATAAAATGGTGTAATTCATTCATTGAAATTCTCGAGTTATTCTGTTTGCTTTTCTGCATGAAAGATAATCATTGGTATATTTTAAATGTTAAAAATTGTTTTAAATACACAATCCAGTAGGCCTATTTAAAGTTAACAATTGTTAATGCAGAAACATTCAATTTATCTTATATCAGTCACCTATTAATTTCAATGAATAAATAACAGACATTTTTATAATTGTGCATCGAAGCAATGCCCTGCCACATACGCCTCGTTTTCAAAGCAGTTCGACTATAGCGCCACTCGAGCGTGCAATAAGTCCATTGATATGTTATAATAACAAGTCAGGCAACCGAAATGCCCAGGACCGATAGGATTTTAAAGAAATCGAGAACGAAAAGGAAAGCATTTGATTTCTAAAGAAGCCTTTCATTGTTATGAATTAGATGAGGTTGCTAAGGAAGCCTATATTGCTAAGCAAGGCGTACTTCTAAGGGAAACGTATAGTTCAGACTGAATAAAACTATCTGAAAAGTTAAATGGAGAAAGTAGCATTTCTCTATAGATTAGAATACATACGAATCCTTTAATTTATTAGCATTCCTATTAAATAATCTTTCTTCAAAAACAATTGTCAACCATTTCTGCGTAATCATTCATGTATCATTGAAGGGATGAGTAGCTACTAGCTATTGTTAAAATTTGCCTAACACAAACTATCTATTGATAATATAAGGTGTAAGTAGTTACATGCCATATCTTAGCAGAGAAAATTTCCAATAGTTTCATAATGGTATCACTAAAACACGAATCATGGAACCAGCGCCGACACAACTTAAAATCCTAAAGTAAAAAAAATTAGTCATCAAAAACAGGCTTATATCTTGAGTAAGTCTTAGGAAAACTAATCAAAGAAATAGAAACAAGATTGTAACTATTAATACAGGGTGGTCCAAAAGTCTCAGTACATCCCTTTATTTCGAAAACCGATAGGAAAATTAAACACCCGAGAACGCCAAGTGAAATACATATGGGAACCTATTTTATGGGGTCTATTAAGAATTTAGTCGCCATCTTGAAATCTCGACTTAATGAGGCTTGGCACCAAACCGCCATACTAATTTTAGTAGCGATAGCTTTAAAACTTTAACAGACAAATCGAATCTGACAAGCAGAATCCTCAGAAAATTCTTGTGTTGCTTGATGTGTCGCAAACTCACTTTTGAAAAAAAATTGACCTCCATCCAAATAGGCAGATTTCAAGATGGCGGCACATGTTTTTCATGTATCCCAAAATGTACATCTCCCTACTCATTTCCTGTAGTGTACAAACCAGGGAAACATCTGAACGTATATCTCCAAATTAAAATATTTTACTTACGTAAAACTACTTCTACTGATGCTTGCAAAATAAGAAATCGCGACTGTTTCTTTCTTTCAAAATAAATAGCGATACGAAAAAATTGGAGTGCACATAGTCACACAAAAAGACTGCATTGTTACGCCATTGTGTGTATTAATGCGCTTGACGAAACTTCTTCCCTCCACCACTCATTAATAAGCACGAATCCACTTTATATGAAAGCAATGAATGTACTTCTTATGAAGAAGACGACAATTGAATGCATTTTGAGCTTTCTAAACAAACTTATTTTTAAAAAATAGAATATTAAAATTAGTTAATTGCTATTCAAAAAAAATCTGTATAGTTATTAATAACCACTTTCTTAATTTATTATTTTATTTTATTAAATAATTCGGTAATCTTCGTAAACTTTCCGGGGCTAACTCCATGTATTTGCGAGTGAAAATAGGGCAAGGCAGCCGAGAATTCGAATATGCGATTGTGCGACTGTATGTATCGCGGTGCTTTATAATTTTATGGTACTGTAAATATTCATCGATGCTTATCTTAAATTTATTTCGTGACGAATATTTGTACAGCAAAATTAAGGTTTTGTGCTTAATAACACTGCTATAACTGCAATTTTTGGACGATTTTGCTCCCCTTTACCGCCATGTTTTTTCTTCTTCTCACTTTCGCTACCGCTACCGCGCAAAGCCATCGCGATCTTCGCATACAAACAGAGTTCCGAGTGCAGTTTCGGGTGGTTCCCTTATAAGTTTTTATTGGAAATCAAAGACTTTACTAGACTTTTGCCATCAGTTGCATAACTGTTAATCGATTCAGCTTTCAATTTCTACCTTTCGACCTTTTACTTCTTTGAAATTCAAAGATATGCTTAGACTACTATTTATTTGGACAACGTCAAAAAAAAAGCAACACTTTTACTTATTTCGCATTGCTCGGTGTAGCGAGATTTGTTAAGTTAGATTATCGTCTATCTTAACATAAATATAAGATAGTCGAAACTGTAGACACAGGGATAACACCAAAGGAAAAAAAATAGTGGTTTCTTTTCTTCCTTTGGTGTTATCGATTATTTTAAAATGTAAAAGGTGCGTCGTTTTTTAGCGATACAATGGCGTTGTCCAAGAAATTGTAATAGATTATTTTAGAGTTCTTGGTTTTATTGAAATTTCTTTCGAGAAACTTCGTAATCAAAATTTTCAGTCTCGATACAAAAATATTCATGTTTTACTAAGTCTATTAACATTCTTTAAACTGATCTCAACAAACAGTGACACTAACTTTTGTATACTGGATATCTGAATGTTTTATAGGGACCGAGAACGTTGACGGCAGCGCGGTCTGTGGCGATCGTTAGAAAAAACTTAAATGATAAGGAACGTGCTTTCATTGGAGAAAGTGTGCTGTAGTTTAACTTGAAAAATCATGGACACAAGAATTGGTCGTACAAATTGTTGTATTTATGGATGTAGTAACACATACACGAAAATAATTGATGAAAAAATAGAAAAATTATATTCCTTCTGATAGAAAATAGGAAAAATGAATTTCATGTTTCAGCAATTCACTCAAAGTACGGATTGGAATATGTGAAACAAGTAAAAGATTTAAATGAAAAGCATGAATATTTAATTCTAAAATCCAAGAAGGAATAATATATAGAACTGAAAAAGTGTAGTAAAAGATAGGTATAAAAAACTTACACCCTGGATAACAAATGGAGTAATTAAATTGATAAAAAAAAAGAGAAAGATGCGGGGAAAATTATTACAACAATTCAGGAATGTAGAATTAAAAGAAAAGTATAAAAAAAATCAGAAACGAAGTTGTAACTCATATTAGAAAACGTAAATATAAATATTACATTATCTGCATTGAATCAGCAATTTCTTTTAAAAAGAAATGGAACTATGTAAATGAATTTTTTGCATATAATATGAAACGAACACTGGTAGTATAAATATGAAAAATAATGTAGCAGAGTTAAATGAAGTGAACAAATACAAAAGGCTGACTCCTTCGATATTTAGAACTTATTTTGGATCATAAGTCATATAACTCATAATTTAAATAAGCTACGAGTAGTATCGATCTCTTTGCGTATAAGTAGGGGGAGGGGACCTTTATTGACGCAAATTTTTGAAGCACTATTTCAATCTGTTCTGCAATATTGTTTACCAATTTGGGGTGCGATTTTCAAAACATTGAAACCAATTATATTATTACAACAGTATATGATAAAATATCTTTTGAAAAATGAAAAAATTGTTACCAAACTTTCATGATTTTCACCGAAAATCACCCAAATGGGTGGATTTACTGTTTCATCCGTAAAACTATTACCAATTGCATATTTTAAGAATATGTAAATATGCACTGAAGGAAATAAATATGGAATCTTTGAAAAACAATCCATATGATACGAGAACAAAAAAAATAACGTAAGGGAAATACCCCTAATTAAATATACTTCAATACAAAGACAAATAGATTATATGTTATTATGATATTATAATCTAATTCCTTTAACAATAAAAAATTGTAATAATAGAATTTTGCAAAATAAAAAGTTAAAAAAATGGATTTTTGAGGAAAACATACAGATTATAAGACATGGTTTAAACACTATTGGGGAATTTTAAATCACTTTATTTTTGTATTTTAAATTAAATACTTGGTAAAATTATAATATTTAATAAGGTTTTATATACGGAGCTAAATTTTAAATTTTATATATTATCTTTTGAATTTTATATCATCTTTACACTTGATTTCTTTTTTTTTTACTGAAACTATTAATTTGTATTTATTTTATTTTTACATTTATAGTCTGTCCGTTTGTATTTTAAAATACAGCGATTTTTGAGTGTGATTATTTATTCTATTTTTATATTCTGTCCGTTTGGACACTAGAATATAGCGATGTAAGTGTGATTTAGATTTTAAACCAAAATCTCACGAGCAAAACTCCTCATTCAATTTTGATGGATTTTGTAAATTTTGTAATTATTTTTGTTAATTTTGTAAATAAAATAAAAAAATTAAAAAAATAGATTTTAGCAAATCCCACGCCAATAACACGGTTTGAAGTTGCTGCCATTTAGCTATCGAAGATCAGAAAATCATTCACGTTGTCATTTATATTTTTTCGCCAATTTGCCACTAGGCGCACTGCTAGTTAAAAAGTAGCCTGGCGCTCGGTCCCTATACTCTTGTTTCTGCTCCTTTTAAGCCTGGTTCACATAACGTGCGGTGTGCGTTGCGTCGTGTGTTGCTGCGTCAATTTCGGTTCACATAACTTTTTCCGTGCGTCCGTTGGCTGTCCGTTGGTCATGCGTCAGGCGAACGTCGTGCGTCCATTGCGTTGAAAAATTTCAACTTTCGACGCTCAACGCTGGTGTGTATCAGCGTTCTCCAATCAGCAGCAACCACGCTAGCCAATCATGATAGAGCAGCATATCCACCACACTTCGCTATATCATGGCCTCCTCTAACTACAATAGCTACAACCAATAAAATTGATGGTTAGCCAGTGGCGGCTCGTAGCTAAAATTTCTGGGGGTGCTGCGCCAGAAAATTTTAATTTTTTCACGAACTAGAGAATAGCTAGTGACATTAAGCTTAAGGATCATGTAATATACATGTATAAGAATAGTATTAAAGAAAAAAAAGACACATTATATTGAATTTTATCGATATCGAAAGTGAAACTGGGGGTGCTGCAGTGCCGCAGTGCCTATGGACGAGCCACCACTGTGGTTAGCCAATAAAAGCAGGTAAAATGTTGGATCCATTGTAATGTGTATCGTATTAGAAGTTGATGTTGTTATCAGATATGGATGTCAACAGTAAGAAGGTAAAACGATCGCTGATCGGTAGATTTGAGTTCATGGCTTTAAATTATCCAGCCTTTGTTCAATCGTTTTCTAACAGTGAAATTAATATTCTAACCCTTCAGAACAATAATTAACCAGTCACATATTTTCATTCATAAATTATTATCGCTTTCTTATGTACTTCAAGTGTTAAAGTTATTGTCGGCGATTCAAGCCCACTCTACTCCAAGGTGTTGTGATGTCATAGAATGCTCTATCGCGCAGTTTGGCAGTTCGTTGATAGAACCATGGCCGATGCCGAAGAGTTACACTAAATTAAAAATGAGATTACTAAAGTTATTTAATAAATACAGTTCATTAAGAAATAAGTTCATTAATAAATTTATAAAAGTTTCATAAGTTATATAACAATAATAGGCAGTTGTTATTTTCCAAGCCGGTGGGTAAGAGACCAAGGAGTCGGCCTAGAACCAGGTGGCTAGACTACATGGAGAATCTGGGTTCGAGTCGCTTGGATATTACCAGGGAGGACATGCGCCTGATGGCGGAAGATCGCGATCGCTGGAGATCCTCCATAGGGCTGCTGCCCCCGCGACCCTAACGGATAAGCGGGTTTGAAAAGTAAGTAAATAAGTATATAAATAATAAAATTACTATCTGAAAAATTTGTACTTTTTGAAAAGCTAAATCGATCGCTGATCGGTAAAAAAATTATCCGATAAAAACACGGTGGATTTGAGTTCATGGCTTTAAATTATCCAGCCTTTGTTCAATCGTTTTCTAACAGTGAAATTAATATTCTAACCCTTCAGAACAATAATTAATCCCAAAAAGCAAATACATATAGCGTGAATAATCGATGTTTTGGGGTATTGATGTTTAATACAATCGATGGTTTGATACAGTCTATATTTTATTATTTATTTATTTATTTTATATATTCTGTTGGAGATCAGCTGTGACCTTCCTTAATCTTTTTATACTGTATATATTTTTTCTTTTTTGTTTTCCTTCTCCTGTTTTCGTCTCTGTGTGCTGGCAACGTCAATTCCTTCTGAAAGGATTTTTTTCAAAGGCAGGCCAGTAGCCACATGATTAACAGACGTAGGTTTATTCCGAAACCTAAAAATTAAGGATATTTTTCTGTAACTGAACTCTCCCAGGTTTATGAAATGATGAAATAAATAATAAAACAATTTGTATAATAAAATTCTTGAAAACGAATGGCTAATTGAATTGACCTTTATCCCCTGTGTTGTGATTGGTTGCCACTAAACGTCACTGATTTTTTTACAAAATGCAAATGGCGGACACTGGACGTGTTAACGGCATTTGTTGACTATATTTTAAGTGGAAGTTTTAATTGTTGTTGTTCAAAATTTTTATTGCTATGGTTAAATATTGTTGTATTCCCAATTGTCAGAGTGAGGAGAAAACAAGTTAAGAGGAAAAAGGTTTTATCAAACCAAGCTTTTATAATGTTTTATTTAGTGGCAACAATACAGCTTAATTTTGCAACAATAAACAATAGATACATTTACTCTCGCCATAACGAAATGTCCAATTGTTACAACAATCAATTCGTAGTAATGAGTTAGTACCATTAGAACACGAACCAATGAACCGATTTGAAAATGTTTTTCTTTATCATAAATTGTCATCGATTCTGCATAAGTGTGTCAAATTGCAGCTCCCTAGCTTGTCGGAAAGTTGGTTTAATATTGATTACAAGATTTGACCTAAACAACTAACACAGCAAAGTTAATAAAAGCTTATAAAAATAAGCATCATTAGAAAATAATTTTATAGGTAATTTGGAAATGACTATAAAATTAAAATTATGAAAGGTTATCAGTAAACATTTAAATCATTATATTTTGCAAATTTCAGGTTAATAATGTATGTTAAATTAATAAAGATAATAATAAAAATCTTTAAAATAGTAAAAACCTATGGAAAATGTAAAAAAAGTGAATTTACTCAAATCACAAATGCTTACAACACGACCAAGGGACACCATTTTTTATGTGGTCACGTGGGTAGTCAAGGCTACGAAGGCTAAGAAAATGTGTGAGAACGAGAGTTTATGATAAAGGTCAATTGTCGAATTTATTTTTATTTCTTAATTTCTAATAGAGTTTATTTTAAACAAGTGGTCTATTGAATTACTAGTTTCACAAACATCGATCATGAATAGATTATTTATGGACTTTTTTGTTTAAACAGCGATTTTAAATTCTATGTTAAATTTTTATGGCATCCCATAACGTCGACGCCGACGTTCGGAATGGAAGTTATGTGAACTGGCAGCACCATCTTGCGCCAGCGTCAGCGCTTGATGATTACAACGCTGGCGCAACGCTAGTATGAAGTATTTTACTTAAAGTATGAACCGGTATTGGTATTTTGCTGACTAATTAATTTGATTGTTTCTCAGTTTGGCAAAGCAATTAGCACTACCGGCCTGTTAAAATATTCAAAATGACAAATAATTGAAGAACCGATTCAGACGGTTGAATGATGTTAAAATAATCAATATCATTTTGAATGAATATATCGCGTCAAGTAAATAATCTTCATAAGTCATAAATATTTCATATTCATAAATATTTTCTTAATTTTCTGGATTGAGCGCTTTATTAAAAAATAATTTATTTATACGAGATTCATATTTATGAACCTAGGCTAATCTTAATATGAACGGATTTTACGTTCCATCCATTTTAATCCTATATGTAGAAATGTTAATATTTAACTCGAACATATATTGAAAAATACGTAGAAAAGATGATTTAACAAGCGTAGCCCAAAATTCTAATTAGGATTGTGATCAAGACTTATGATGAATATTATGTCCTCAACAGCCATCATCTGCTTTCGTCCTTTCGTGCAGAAGCAAGATTTACATGGAGATAAATTAGGTGGACGGAGAAATTGTTTGAATAACAAGATAACGAAATGAACGCATCCATTTCAAGCCTTCACGGGCCTTAGGCTTCCTATTAAAGCATAGGAATCTTTCAGATGCCTATTGATTTGCAATAAACTTATTTTAAAACTATTTTGTTTTTAATCGATTAATATTTTTTGTATGTTGTGTATAAAATATTACGTGAGATAGGTTATGATTAAACGTTAAACATTTAAATCCAATTTATAGAATAAACCATAGTCAATGCTTGTTTCTGGTCTTGGATATATAAAAATATAATGAAAAGATTATAATGATATTTAAACATGTTCATATTGGCATAATGTGGAAATGTTTCCAATCATAAAATATGCAAACGAAACCATATTTTGAAGCTAATTGACAGTTCAGGAAAAGAACTTGAAATTTGAGAAAAAGAAAAAATACATTCGGAATAATTACATTCATGGTGCTACATGCAGGAAATAGATTTAGTCTAAAGTTAGCATACATTTTGATATGCTGAAAAGCAAAAATTGGATTCGCTCTTTTGTGAGTCTGTTTGACTGCCCGTCTGTATGTCCGACGAAGACGCGAGAAGGCTTCAACACTTTCAAATTCTGTTTATGATGTGCGTACGAGTTCCTACCTGAGCTCACCTGTTAAGCTTGGCATTGAATTCGGACTAACAGTGACGGGATTTTTGAGACCAACCCCTCTCCCTTAAGAATTTTTAATTGGCAGTAACAGGCATGAAAAAAATCACACACTTCGGAAATGACGAGCCCAAGACGGAAAACACGTTCTTTTCGAATTTAAAAGAGAAAAGGCTCGCAGTATGTGCCCGACATGAAGCTTAGACGAGGCACGCACACATTTCTTATTGAAATTGCAGTGCTGTTAGTACTAAACGAAAATGTGGTTAATGTTAGGGTGATTGAAACAAATGGCAAAAAAATGTTAAATTGAAAAACAGGCCTACAGCTAAAAAAGGCTCAAACAGGCTAAGCCAATTGAAAAAAAAATGCTAAAAACTGTTAGGCCTCTTGTTAAAAAGGGCTAAAAAAAGGTTAGGGCTATTGCAAAACAGGACCGAAAAATGTTAGGCCAATATTAAAAAAGGACATAAATGCTAAACCAATTGTTAAAAATGGCTAAAAAATGTTAGGCCTATTGAAAAAAAAGGCTAACAAATGAAAGGCATAAAGATTAAAAGGGCTGATGAACACTGGGCCGAATTTAAAAAATGGCTAAAAATGTTAGGCCTATTGTTAAATAGGCTGAAAAAAATTAGGCCTACAGTTAAAAAAAATGGCTGAAAAATGTGAGGCCTACAGTAGCATAGGGCTAATAAATGTTAGGCCTACTGCTAAAAATGGTGGAAAATGTTAGGTCTAAAGAAAAAAGGCCTAAAGAAGTATTAACACTAGACCTATTGTTAAAAAGGGCTAAAAAAATTGGCCCTATTGTTTAAAATGGCTAAAAAAAGTTAGGCTTAAATGGGAAAAAAGGGCTAATTAATGCTGGGCCTATTTTAAATATGGCTAAAAAATGTTATGCCTAATGTTAAAAATGGCTTAAAATATTAGACCTATAATTGAAAATGGCTAATAAATGTTAGGCCTGCTGTTAAAAAAATGGCTGAATAATGTTAGGCCTATAGTAAAAAAGGGCTAACTAATGCTAGGCCAAAAGCAAAATATGGATAAAAAAATTAGGCCTATTGTTTAAAATGGCTAATTGATGCCCGGGCTTTTGTTAAAAATGGCTAAAAAATATTAGCACTGTTGTCATCAGTAGGAAGTTAATATTAGGCCTATAACAGATAGTCCAAAGCTAATTAATCTTCAGCCTAATGTTAACAATAGATAATTTCTGTTAGGCCAATTGTTAAAAACATATAATTGTGTTAGGCCTATTATTGTTTTCAGCTAAAAAATGTTAGACATATTGAAAACAAAAGCTTATAAATGACAGTGCTGTTGTTTTCAACAAAAAAGGCTAGGCCTTTTGTAAACACTAGTTAATTGATGAAAGGCCTATAATTATAAAAAAAATAATTACTGTTAGTATTGTTAACGTCTGTTGAAATCTTATTTATGTTGGGTACGGCCTGTAGAGCTCTTAATGTTGAGAACGCGAGAAACTATGACAAACAAAAAGGAACGTGTGAAGGATTCAAACGTAAACGAAAATTTACTTGCAGTATACGTCATTGCTGAAAAAAAAGGAAATATTAAACAATTTTCTAACCTTTTTTCGTGGGTTCATTTTCACTGAATGTTCGCATTCAGAAATTGCAAAAATTCATCGAAAAGGAGCCCGAGCAACGCCGGGATATCAGCTAGTTCTTTATATTAACACTACTCATGTGAACTTCCTTTTATACGCGGATGATTTAAAGTTGTTTTCAGTTATTCGTAATTTGGATGATTGCTATAATTTAGCCCGTCAGCTCGAAGCTGTCCATCGCCGGGCCATAAACAATGGGCTTTCTTTAAATGCTGCAAAAAACGTTTTGTTTAACTTATTCAAGGAATGTGGTGAATTATGAATTTGAGTATAGAATATCTCACAATATAATTCAGCGGCACTCTACGATTAAAGACCTTGGAGTGGTGTTTAACACGAAATTAACTTTCTCTGATCATTTCGAAATGTTAATACCCCAAATAAGTAAGCGCCTTGGAATTATCAAAAGATTTGCAAATTTTTTTAAGAAACAAAAAACTTTCATACAATTATATAAGTCAATCGTATTACCTAAAATTTTGTATGCAGTTTGGGTTTGGTACTCTGACCAAACCCAACTATTTGGTCATCTTCAAGCCAAACTTTATAATTTTAACTCTTTCATTCTCTATGTTCTTCATCTTCCCGACAAAGCCTCCTTGGCCCCACTTTTTGATCTGCCACACATTAGTAAGAGAGTACTTCATAATACTTTGAGGAGGATTATTAGTGGGCGGTTATACTCCCCGCAGACTCTCGAGTTAATTGGTTTAGAATTTCGAGTGGGACAAGAAAATATCAACCGTTAGTGTTTCGAGGTACTCTGAGAACGAAAATTCAAATACTGGATCCGGCTTATAAATTAATATATTATTTTAATACAAATCCTAGAAGTACTGATATTTTTAATGATAATTGTAATTCTCTTTTTGCTGATTAATCTTTCTTCTTTTCTTTTACTTTGATTATTTTAATTAATAATTCATTTGCATGCCCTTCATTTTTTTCCTATAATTTTTATTGTACTTTTTTGAGTTAGTTTTCTCTTTTTGATATTTTTTCAATAACCCCATTTTGGGCGCTTGCCTGTTGGATGACAACGTGGGGACTTGCCCTCCAGTTTGTCTGGTGTGGTTCTACCCTGTTGTTGTTATATTATTATTAAAACAACGTGAAATGGGCTCTGTATTCAGGGCTAATATTCACAAACAGAACTCAATCGAACATGAGAAAAAGATGGTGGAAGCCCCATATTCTAAATCTATGGAATCTGAAGGAAAAAATTTACATGATTTTCAAGAATAACAAATCCTTAGTAAGTAGAGCCAACTTTAAGCTGCGCAATCGTCATATCAAGAATGCAATTTACTCAGACAAAAGGACCCTGTTTCCTGACAGGCACAATTAACTTGACTTGCGGAAATACATACGGAATACCCACGACGTTAAAAGACACGACTTCCCTAAGAGAATTGCCCATATCATACCTCAAATGGTTGAATAACCCCAACGATCAATTATTGCCTAATTATTATCGAGAGGCCATCCATTGGGAGCATTTTAAAAGAAGTCTTTTCGATTCTTGAATATGAATTTTAACTATATTAATTCTAAGATGTTTTCATGTGTTCATTTTTTCTATATATTCACAATCATATATTGCAAAATTTCATCAAAAAAGAGCCCGAGCAACGCCGGACATACCAGCTAGCATATAATTATTTAGTACGAGTACACTCAAAGAAAATATTTTTGGTTTTTCCGTCTGGTGCAGCAGTTGTCCCTGTGCTTTGTTTATGGTCATTGCAAATGCGAGTTGCATCGGAAACTGCACATGTATGAATTCGAATGGGATATCTGCCGGAATCATAGGGATGCGTGGCATCATGATATCTTCTCCTTTATATTTTCCATCTAAAATTGTAGCTTCGATGATATTGTTCATTAGCTTTTTCACTGAAAGCCGTGATACCGTTGCAAAGTCGTGGTGGATTGATGTTTCGGAGAAGAATGATAGGCACGCCAATTTTCAATGTTAAAACGTGCGGTGGCATGCCTGGCAAATCAGATGAATTCAAGGATTCATTTGGATAATTGTCAATTTCGTCTTGATTCATTACAGTATCGATGGACTTATAAGTTGTCGCTTCGCCTGGTATTTCCGTTTTGAATGCTGAAATTGATGACATTGACATCGTTGTTTTTGGATGCTAATACATCACGCGCACTGAACCACTGATTTTTTTTTTTAATTCTGTGGGATATTTGGGAAAAGTTTGTGAATCAATTCGTCTGTGGTTGTTGTGGTATTACAGAAGTTGGTTGGCAATATGATACTTTGTGTGCATTCATCGATTGCCATTTTTCCATTCCCAATATCCAACAATTGTTTTACGAAACCGTTCAGCGGATGTATCATGTTATAGTTGTACACGCATATTGGTTTTCAAAATCAATTTCTGTACGTGTCGCCATAAAACTGATGATTTGAGACGTGCGTCAAGTTCATCATCATCTGCTGAACGTGGCGTAACTGGTAGAGTTTGTCGAAAATCACCAGACAATAAAATGAGTGCGCCACCGAAGAGCTGTTCATTTACTCTCAAATCTTTTAGTGTATGATGAAGCGTTACCAATGGTTTTTTGTCGCCGTACTGCATTCATATCATATAATGAGTTGACATGATTGGAATACTTTACCCATTCCAGAATTTTTTGATATTGCATGTGGACGTTTCAGTGAAAGGCAATTTCAGTGCTGAATGTGCTGTTCGGCTACCATATGAGTTGCCGCAATACCAGATGATGCAATATTTTTTGGTGATCGTAAGCTTGCCAAAATAAGTGAAATGAAAAAAATGTTTTGCCTGTGCCTCCGGGCGCATCGAGGAAATAAAATCTTCCGCTTTGGCTTGTTATTGCATGCATAATTCTGTCATACACTATGCGCTGTTCTGGAACCAATTTCGGAATATTTGTTTCAACAAATGTATCCATTTTATCGACATCAAAGTGTTTTTCTCGTTGCAAATCACGATCAAATAGAACGTTTGCAGATCGTTTCGGCGCAGCCATTCTCTATTGCACCAGTGCTTTGTAGCAGTTGCCACCCGTATGTTCTCAATCGAAACCAATGATGCCTCATTATACACGTTTGGTGTGAATTGAATGTCCGAATTTTGAATCCTTGCACGAAAACGATGAAGGATGTCTTCACTCATGTAGTCTTCGTATTTTTCCCAAAGATTTTTTGGATTAGAATGGAAGTACATTGCCAATATGATTGCGAGTAACGTGTGTATTTTCTGTGGTTGAGCAGTATTCGATGCATCAGCGAGAGAAGTGTCCCAATGTGCATCGTTTTCAAGAAGATTTAATTCTTGGCAAGCTTCACGATAAGTGGAACATACTTGACCGTTTACTGTTCTCAATTCTTGGAAGGATGTCGGTCTGTCACGTGTACATAATGATTAAAGTGAGTATGCGCAGTGGACTATATGACACGTAGACAGATGGCGTACAAAAGAAATAATAGTTTATTGGAAAAATGTAAATACTCAAAGAGCAAATAAACCAGCCTTATTTTAAAGCTCGAATGTAAATTATTCAATTAGGATTACTTAGGAAATCACCTCTTCACTAAGCTAAATGAAAAATATCATATAATCAAACGGGTAAGTAATGCATACTGATACTTAATAACACATTAATTGATAAAGGTATAATCAATGATGAACAATCAGGTAAGTAACTTAAGGAAATATAAATCACTCAAATCCTTATATGATAAAGATGCAAACAATAATAATCAGAAAGGTAGGTAAGCATAAATATTAACCAAACAATAAATATTAACCAAGCATAAATATTAGGTAGGTAAGCATAAGTAGGTAAGCATAAATATTAACCAAACATAAATATTAAGCAATAATATTAACCAAACAGGTAAGCATAAATATTATTGTAACAACAAATCAACAGGTTAGCTTATTTCCGCTACACCCCATTGACCTTAGCAGAATACTAAATGTTCATAATCATATGTGACCTATAAATTCAGTCAAAAGTCCATAACACAAAGTACTACAAAAATGCAAGTATGAATCTGGATAACACACTAATTGCTTAATTAAATTATCTACGACAGTTCCACTTAAGTCTAGCACATGAACCATTTGAATTTACACAAAGAAGGTTCAGTAATCAAAAGTCGAGTCCAGGAAATCAATTAGTCCAATGTCCGGCTGACACAAAGTCTTAACCACAGAAACAAGTGATAAACGCTAAGCTACTTTATAATGACGTAATAATTATCAGGCATAAATATAATTTAACATTAGACACCCGAAGATACACAAGAACCCACTCGTCGCTATTCACACCACTTGGACGAAACCCAGCACCAATATTAGAAACTCAATGGAGCAAATTCCTTTCGTCGGTTTCTTACGGACGGGCACTTAGCACCCACCAAGCACTACACACGAAATAAAATGGCTAATTAGTGAAAGGTCACTTCAGATAAATAAAACCACATTTCTATCGCCGAATTTGCTGCTTGGAAGAACGGGGAACTTGTGCACTGTCAGAACTCGCACTCTTTTTAGTTTGCCACACGTTTAACGTAAGTGAAACCCATGGCCCTCTCAAAATAAGCGGCCACGCCAAAAGGCCATAGACACTGCACACTGGAGCTTGTTTTTAGCTCGTTATATGCCAGTTCCGAAAAGCACTCCCTTGCAACGCGGGAATTATTGCCTAAAACAAATTGAACGCTTACCAGCGTTAATGTCCGTAGCTCCGGACTCTGGATACTATTCGTGGAGGTCCATGAAGCGCGTAGACTCTGCTTCACGCTCGCTTGTCGAGAAGGATTGCCACGTCGGCAATTTCGTAAGTCATTGCTCTCTATGAAAGGCCGGGACGCTGGATCCCCCGCGACGGGCTGCTCGGAGTCCTTTTCCGTACCCTCGATGGCTAGCAAATCTTTTCCCCGTCTCGATTTCTCCATCCGCCGTGATGAGAGCTTTTTAGATCCTTCCCCATCGCCTTCCACATAACGACTCTCCCGATTGTCGCATTCGCTCGCCTCACGACGAAACTCCCGCTCCTTCTTCTGATTGGTTCTCGCGTGTCGCATTCGCTGACGCTTGTGGTTTCGTCGCCCATCTTCCGGTTTCGTTCGGTAGAAGTAACGGCAAGGAGCATATCAGGAGGTCTATCTCATGCTTTTTTCCAGTGACTGCGAGATTTTGCGTGAACGGGCGAGATTGCTGATCCAGCCAGCAACCAGGCGG
The DNA here is from genome assembly GCA_023313115.1 of Rhysida immarginata. NCBI lineage: Eukaryota > Metazoa > Arthropoda > Chilopoda > Scolopendromorpha > Scolopendridae > Rhysida > Rhysida immarginata. The sequence goes on from JAHWFO010091957.1 coordinate 822,345, forward strand.
CGAGCAGTAATGCTCTTGCCCGGAAGAAAATGTTTTATATACATTAAGCTTTAATGCAAATAAGATGAAAGATCGGGCTGGGAGTGGGGCAAACATGTAAAAAATAATTTGAATCCTGTGTTTATTGCAAACTTTTTAAATATTTTTATTAAAATTAAAAAGAACATATATTTTAATATTACAATACACTAAAATAAAACTCTTTTTGCTTAGCATTTCTCTTATTCTGTTTAATGATGAGCCTGGTCTGATTTAAGTTGAGAAAATTAAAAGAGAACACTATGGTGAATTCTAAGATTTAAAATTTAACAATAATTCTTTTTTCACAGTTTTGACATATTTTATTCCACAAAGAAATATTTTCTATCTTTTCGTAAAAAAAGAAATCCACATGTTTAGTAATACAATTTCTTTTGCATGAAAATATGATTTTTCCTGTCAAATGTCCTGCAGTGATCGCATTTTTTCTCAGCAAATTCTATGTCAGCACTGGCATTATAATTTTCCTGTATTTCAGCATACCTTTGACTATGTCTACAAATATCCTTAATTTTGTCTTTCAGTTCCTGAACATCTTTTAAGTTAATCAGGAAAGAAAAATTATCTGCTATGCAGTTAGATCTGTCTGATTTGAATATGAGTTTGCACACAACTATTTGTTTTATAGCCTGACTGAATTCTAAAGAATTTGTGTTATCCCTTTTGCCTCCTTTGCGTCTAATTAGAGCAAAAATATTCTCTATGCAGTCTTGGTTCAACCGTTTTGTACGTAGGCTGATGACTTAATAACTTTTTTTCTTTAAATCTTCAAATAAAAGTGGCAAATATATAATGATCATAATCCAACCTTTAACACATGGAGGACATTGTTTTTAGTCTGCAAATTTTATATTTTGAAATAGAGGTAACATTACTTCACCTAAATGGTGCAATTCATCATCACTGGCAATGAAGCAACATTTACCGTTTGATCCAGCTGACCACCAGATGGCTAGCAGTTCTCGCAAAATCTCGCAGTCACTGGAAAAAGGCATGAGATAGACCTCCTGATATGCTCCTTGGTAACGGGTCCAGTAGCGATGGACGACATCACCGGAATTCGGGGTGTTATTCGAATTCCGTGACACAGTCCACGTACGTTGATTAAGAGTAATAGCAAATAAAACCATTCTGCATTGTTTGGGTGAACAGTGTACAGACGGCCTAATACGTCGTTTACACTGCGAATCATGATTAGACGGATCATGATTGACGGTCGAGAAGTGTTTACACTGCACGCATGCTAGTGTGATTGAACAACACCACCTAGCGAGCGACAGTTGTGCGATTCCGTTTCTAAAATGGCTGCTGAAGGAATCTGTGTTCAGACTATAGCGAAAAATCTGGGTCGAGGATCTAGAGCCTCGTTTTTGAACGTTATTCGAGGCGAACGACGTTTCGGGAACGTCGTTGAGCGGATCATCATTCGCGCGAACGAATCACAATCCGACGAATGACGTTCCGTTCACATTGCACTTCTCGATCATGATTGACCTCTTGATTATGATCAGGATGTGAAGTTTGAACGAGGTATAACGCGTTGGTCGAATATAAATTAGGATGTCCTTCAACTGCTTTATCTTTATTGCGACGTTGAAACTTTTTCCTGATGCATTTCACGTGTAGTATGTTGGCACTTCCAAGCAAAGTAGCATCTTTGCAAACATATCCCGACACAATGAGAAAAATGCAGTTAACATTGTTGGCGGTGGTGACAATGCTCTTGCACGTGTACTTTCTGTTGTGAAGTAGACCAACGCCTCCTATAAAGAAAGCCTCCGCACTGAAACGTCATGCATTGTTATATCATCATACTTCGTCCTTTGTTAGTCGGATTTCTACCAATAATAAGCCGGAAATTGGGTCGACTTATGATGATGTAACAATGTATGACGATTCAGTGCCGAGGCTTTGTTTATAGGAGGCGTTGAGTAGACGCGCTATCCATTTTCAACGTGCACTGCCAAATGAACAACTGTTGGATGTCGTTCATGGATAGGAAATGATAAAATACATCATACTTCATTGCTAGTAATGTAGCGTCCCATTTGATTTCATCGATAGTTGCAGTTGCATTTCTCATTCCGAAAACTGCCATATCGCTTCCTTTGTTAATATATTTGCAAATGTACTTGACTGATTTCATCGAATTGCAATAGTCGACGCTGATGTGTGCTTTGTACGTTTTCGAGAGTAACGGTGAATAAGGTACAATCCAATGATTATGGACTTCAACATCATTATTTCCTGTTTTTAAAGTGATGCTTTTGCCGCCATCTTCAGTTGATCGTCGACAATAGAGTGGATATCCGTTAATGCCAGTGATAGTCTCGGCAAGTAAGTTTCTTGGGTATCGCTCCGTGCATTTATCATCAGACATGCATGGTGAATTGTTGTTGAGTAAGCCACATGGACCATCATGTTTTTCGCGACACTTCAAATAAGTCTGGATCAATGTCGACATCTGACATTTCTGCTGAAATAACTTATTCAATTTGATCTGGTGTGACTTTTTCGATCAACCAAATCAAAATGTGTACCTGCTGTAGCAATCCTCTTTCTTGCCATTCGATGGAATACATCCAACAGCGTGTCTCTCCAAAAACATGATGCTTGACAATGAAATCCATTAAAAAATTCAATTTTTGTTTGAACACACACGCGAAAATATCATGACGATCCAATGATTGACCAGTTAACGAAAATTTTCTTACTTCATCCCACATAGAATTGCACGTGATGTAATAAAAAATTTGGGCGGCCATATGCGCGAACATATGCCATTGCATTTTGTGGTTGAATTGAATTGAATTTAAAAAGGGGTGGTTACCAAGAAACCAAGCACCGCGACCTCAGGTCTATTGTACTATCCCCAAAAACCTTTATAAATCTTGTCTCACAAGTAGACCAGATGCATCTGCAAATCTTAAGATCTGCCTGGCAGTAACATTTTGAATTTCTGCCGGTTGGAATATGAAACTCCCTAAATGTTTAAATCTAAGAAATGATAGATTTAAACAACTACAGAGAACATGAGTAGAACTCTCCTCTGCTTCATGACACTTCCTGCATGTAGCGTCAGTTGCAACTCCTATTAAGGTCATATGTCTGTTAAGATGACAATGACCTGTAAGGAGTTCAACGACTTTTTTAATTTCAGTTCTTTTGAGTTTTAACAGCTCACCTTTCCTCGAAACAGGATATTTTGGATTGAGTACCTTGGCCTGTCTTTGGCCATACTCCTTAATCCACAAATCATAATGCTGTCTATCCATACAATTATGGATAGTCAGCTTAATAAGACTTTGGGACAGTCCCAAAGATGGTTCAGGACCCACAAATGGAGTCACAGAACCATCCTTGGCAAGACAATCAGCAATTTCATTGCCTTCGTAGCCATTGTGAGAAGGAACCCAACACAGTTTTACCTTGTTGTTTATTGCTAGATCACAGAGGGTACGATGGCACTCCCAGACAAGCTTAGATTTGTAGCATACACTGTCAAGTGCATGCAACGCAGCCTGGCTATCAGAACATATTAATATTTTCTTACTTCGAAGCTTCTGAGTATTCAGCTCTATTCCACAGGCAATAATTGCAAAAATTTCTGCCTGAAAGACTGTAGAGTATTTGCCAAGGGGGAAACTCCGTCGGATTTTCCTCCTAGGGCAACATATACCTGCGCCTATTCCAGACGCCGTTTTAGATCCATCCGTAAACCATGTTTCGTGATCTCTAAATGACAGAAGCGTCTTTGTGTTCCATTCCTCCCTAGTTGGAATGGAGACAACATATTGCTTATCGAAATCATATTTCGGAAGCATTCTATCAACAGTCATATGAAAAACCGGATGTCGTAACACCCCCTTTTTTAGTTTATCATATACTGTGTTATCTAAACACCTATGCCAGTTGTCAGGGCTGCATATTCGATAAATTGTCATTGCAGCCTCTGCTTCAACCAGCAAGTGAATAGTTTCAGGTCCAAGAGAAGTTCCAAAGCACTAGTCGGAGTTGTTCTCATTGCACCTGTAATAGTAAGACACGCCATTCTTTGAACTTTAGCTAGTTCTTTCCTGACTGTCTTTAATTGTGTTCTAGGCCACCATGCAACAGATCCGTAAGTCATCATTGGACATATGACACTAGTATATACCCAATGAATAAGTTTAGGGCTCAGCCCCCATGATTTGCCAACGACTCTTCTACAAGTCCAGAAGATCATTTTAGCACGTAATAAACAATATTCCAGGTGTTTTCTCCATGAAAGCTTGCTATCAAGGAAGACACCGAGATATTTGACCTCAGAAGTATAAGTTAACTTTTTACCAAAGAAATTAATACTTCTAAAATTTAAATTCTTTTTCCTAGAAAAAGGAACAATAGCAGTTTTGTCTGGATTAACAGACAGACCTACCTCTTTACACCATCTCTCTACCTTCTTGAGAATTCCTTCAAGAATGTCCGAGACAGTGTTAAGAAATTTTCCTCTTGTAATGATCGCAATGTCATCAGCATATCCAAGGCAGTGTATTCCATCTTTCTCCAACTCACATAATAGCTCGTCGACGACAAGGCACCACAACAAGGGTGAAAGAACTCCACCCTGTGGGCAACCCTTCGCCACCCGAACCATACATGAGTCACCAAGATGTTCAGCTTCTGCTTTCCTAGTTGTAAGCAGCTCAGTAATCCATTTGATAATAACTTTATCAACTCCCCGTTTCTCAAGAGCCCTGATAATAGTATAGGTAGATACTTTATCAAAGGCTCCTTCGATATCTAAAAAGGCTACTAATGAAGTTTCCTTCATTGTTAGTGTTTTATCAACAAGAAGTACCAACTCGAAAATTGCCGCTTCAGTTGATTTACCTTGCTGGTAAGCAAATTGATGTCTTGAGAGGGGTTTCGTTATCAAAACCTCCTCCCTAAGATATCTATCCACCAGTTTTTCCATTATTTTAAGAAAAAAGGAGGTGAGTCTAATAGGTCTAAAAGATTTAGCCTCAAAATAAGTCGACTTTCCAGGCTTGGGGATAAAAACAACCTTTGTTTGTCTCCAAGCCTCTGGAATATACCCCTGCACCAAACATACTCTGTAGATTCTACACAGTATGGGTGCCAAAATATCAATTCCTTTCTGCAACAGAATGGGAATTACCTCTTCCTTCCCAGGAGATTTGATTGGTTCGAATGAATTAATTGCCCATTTAATTTTGTTATATGTGACAATCTTTTTGGAAACATCCCATTCCCATTTACTCTTGGTTTTAAATCTACCAATAGAAATGAATGTCTCCGAATTGATGACCTGCACTGAACCAGGGAAGTGTACTCTTAGCATTTCTGCTAATGTTTCTTCACCTGATTCTGTGAATTTGCCATCATTCTTCTTAACAGAGGTTAAGTGATTTACTGTATCCTTGGACAGTATTCTCATTACCTTTGCGGTAGTGGATAAGTCCCTTAAATTTTCACAAAATTTGTTCCAGGAATCTATCTTAGCCTTCCTGATTGCCATATGATATCTGGTGAGGGTTTCTTTATAAAGGGACCACTCACCAGTTTTCTTGGCCTTGTTGAAGTGCTTTCTGCTACTTCTGCGAAGAAAACTAAGCTCATTATTCCACCAAGAAACCTGTCTTGGTAGGCTAGTTTTCCTCACCTTACAGTTTTGATGGCAAGACTGGATGATAGCACGTTGCAACTGGGTAACAGCTAGTTCCAAGTCAACCATTGAAGACATTTTATTATACATACCTTCCGTTGCGATCCTAAGGTATTCAAGGTATGAATCCCAGTCAGTGTTTCTGGGATTCCGCCTCCCTTCCGTCCTATTTAAAAGCCTGATGCCTGCAATAGAGAAGCGAATATATCTATGATCAGATAGAGATTCCTCATCCATTACAAGCCAATTGCTGATAAAATCAGTAGTATTGTTAAGACAAAGTGTGAGGTCAATAACCTGCTTTCTATGGCAAGTCACAAAAGTAGGTTCATTACCTTTATTTATGATTTGCAAGTTCTTTTGGAGGATGAATTCCAATAATTCATCTCCTCTTTGATTACAATCACTGCTTCCCCAAACAACGTGATGTGCATTGGCATCACAGCCAATGATAAGCTTGTGATTGGATTTTAAACATTGTTCAATGGTTTCTTCAACTTTCCTTGATGGAACACTACAGTCATCATAAGGAAAGTATGAAGACATTATGAGAATATCAGTTTTATTCTCACCAGTCATGGTCAACTTAATTACAGCATTATCGCTGTCAGAATTACTGACCATGAATATGGCATGCAAATCCTTTCTAGCATAGATGCATGCCCTAGGTCTGTTGGAGCTAGTGTCAAAAAAAGATGTTCCCACATCTTCTTGATAGTCCAACAACCCTTCCATCCCTTATCCAGGGCTCCTGGATTATTGCCAGATCAACATCACCACAGGCCATCTTGTTGTAAAGCAACGCAGAGGCCGATCGACTGTGATGAAGATTTATTTGGATAATCCTAAGCACAGTCACAGTGTCAGACAGAGGAAAATTAAGTCCTCATACCTCCGCTGGGACTGGTAAAAGTGTCTAAAAGCCTTTCCTCATCAATAGATTCAACCTCAACATCTTCAAGGTTCATTGGAGATGTGGGTTGAAGTGTATTTTCTGAGGCTGTATCTGCAAAGTCAAGTGCACCTAATTCACTTGCAATGTCGGATAAGTTATCCCTATTACCAACAGATATTTTAGAATAAGCTGTCGTTGGACTTACCTGTGACTGAGTGGTTGCTTTCTGGTTAGCTTCCTTCTCAGTTCCAGAACCAGGTTTTTTCTTTGGATCGGTCAGGATCTTAAAGATACCTTGATCGATACCTGTATTGGCAACAAAGTTGGCCTTCTTGATGGCTTCTAAGGAGCTCTCGTAGACCTCGAAGATCCATCTAGTTGAATGAGGTTCAACCAGTCTATTGACGGTTCTCCATTCACTGGTGTTCAATTCGGGGTTGAAACGATTCATCCTCCGAAGTAGAACATTAGCATCTTTAGTGATGTTGTTCTTTGTCTTAAAGGCAACCTTGACAGGCTTAGGGAGCTCACTCGCCTTAATCACTTTAAGGCAAGAGAGTTCCTTCCTCAAGACTTTGTCGTTGTTGTCAAAAGAGCTAGTCAACCAGGCTGTTGTCTCTTCGTCTTCACAGACGACCAACAACGCGCCGGCTAACAGACTCTGTTGATTGATTCTTGGTAAAAAGTCACCCTCAGGAATAGCATCTATTCTGTCGAGGATCTACATTTGAATAAGAGAAACCTCGTCAGCAGATAACTTCTCCGCAGGAAATGACCCTTTAATGATGGCCATTTTAATGCTGCTAACAGCCTGCTTGTAGGATTTTCCTCGATCCTCCTTCAATCTCTTACTAGCTACAACACTAGCTGGAGAGGGAGTGGAATCCGCAGGTCTATCCCATTTCTGTCCTGAAGGAACTGAACCAGAGATCTCTTCAGCTGATTGTTCACCAGCTTTCAGAGATCCTGGTTTCTTTGTCTTTTTTCGATTACGCCTCTGCGTTCTAGTGAGTGTTGGCGTCTTGGTCCCCGCCACTCCGGAAGCGGCGGTAGCAATGCCACCTTCCGCCCCCACAACCGCGGGAACCTTGACATCAACTCCTCCTTGGAGATTTGATCGGTTATCACCCGAAGGTAAACCAGATCCTGTTTTTGGTGCTTTCGCAATTTCGGTATCCATACAATACCGGAGAACCGGGGGGAGATATGTTGTCCACGTCAGGCTACCCCCCTCTCCTGACGCAAGGCTAAATACATTGAGGTTTCGCCAGGTTCCTCAAAGGGATCGTTCATGACAAACATATTTATACACGCAGTGCCACCCAGACCTCAGCACGATGCCTTACACCTTATCTTGCGTGTTCCCTCCTCCTTTCTCAATCGGGCTTGGGACCGACTACGGCGGAGTTATCTTGTGGTTATTCATGCATGTGCCTTGGACTCCCTGAAAATGTGGCCATTCTTCTTAATTTATTGGGATTCGCTGTGCCATCATTAACAACTGCATCACGTAAATGAATTTACTCTTCGGAAAAACCTGGTTTGATTTAATCGAATGTAGAGGAGTCGTTCGGCTTCGATTTTCGCATACATATCGACAATATATTGATGGAACAATTGTCGGCATTTCAAGATATGATTTTCAGCGTTTTCACGAATCATCAATCGATATGAATAGTAGTTCATAGCACTGACCTTCTTATTCGTTTCCTCATCTGTTTGTGGATTTCTCAATTTGATGTTGAAATGATATCCATCTTCTCCTTGCCAAAATAAAATCGGATATTGCAATCCGTCGTATGAGCGATGAGTTTCTGGGACTCGCTGAACATCATTTCTGCAATGAAGAATTATATCACGCGAGTTAAATTCTTCGCCAACTATAACGATAGCCACTTCATCAATTTTTACTGCATTGTACTGTCTTTCGTATTTGCCGACAGGTGTTTTGTTTGCTCTAACTATAAATTTGAAGTCATTAGCTTGGATTTGTTCAAGGGCAGTTCTGAAGAATCGAATTAATTTGTTGTGTTGATCGAATAAAGTTTGTAAAGCAGCGAGAATTTCTCGTTTGGTACCTGGATTAATTCGGCAACGTTGATGGATTTGTTCATCAGTTTTCCCATGAAATAAATTTGAAGAAATTTTGATCTGCGTTCGGCAGTGGCAGTAGTGATTCTGCACGATTATATATTTGCCTTGCACTGTGAATGTTGGCATGTAATTCTCACACACGATATTTGTTGCAGTGTATTGCAGTGTGAGATCATTTGGAAACATGAATTGTGCTTGCGTATGTTTAGTAAGAACTGTTTCGATTGGCTTGTGTCACCTGATACTAACGTTGATAACACTGGCCAACAAAATTTAAGATTTTTCTTGTGACAAAATGAAAGTTGGTGATTTTTGGTAGTATTTTTTCTGCTGATTACGAATAGAATTTTTAGATTTCTCTAGCACGAACAGCTTTCTTGTTTTACAATGAAATATTTTTAAATCATTCAGTGTTTGGGGCCTGGTAAATTTCCTTGCGGCCCCAAAATATGGATAGTTTAACAATGTAGACGCTTCTCTTCACATCCATTACTTTAACATAGAAGTCTCATAGGGCATAACTTGGGAACGTGACTTGATAGAAAAAATCTAAAAGCAGTTCGGATTCTACATGAGGCAGTTTTGCACCAGCCTCACTACTTCTTACTTGATACTGTCTGTCCGCTGAGGCAGAAAACAATAAGTAAAAAGTCAGCCAGTTTATTCTTAAATAAACCTTTTTTAGGCGCCAGGTTTACTCCCTATTATACTAATAAATTCATTTTTTCTGTCAACGGATTTGAATGAGGAAAGAAAAATAATATGAAACAGGGTGTAACACTTTGCAAAGGCAGTATTTAAATTGAAATAAAAAAATTAATTTGTATTAAAAAGATTGTAAAAAATTTGATATATATATATTGTAAGAACCTGTAATATTTTACTATAAAGAGTTTCATGCAATATGGTGATATCACTTTGTAAAGGCAGTTTTTAAATTATAATTAAAAATATGGATTTGTATTAAAATGATTGTGAAAAGGATTCTTTATGTCATCAATAATTCGTATAAAAACTTCAAATTGTTTTTTAATTTTTTATTTCAAATGAAAAATTTCCTAATATACCCGGCACTGCTCATTTGAGGGTGTCAGGTTTTCTCCCTGTTATACTAAATTTAAATTTAAATGCTCACAATGGATGGACCTCTCCAAGTATGCCAATGCTCGAACTCTTTTTTTTTGGATTAAAATTTGCAATATCTTAAAAATAAACACACCAAAACGCTTAGAATTAATACAGTAAAAATTCATAATGAAAATTAAAAAAAAAAAATTAAATGCTCACATTGGATGGACCTCTCCAAGTATGCCACTGCTAGCTTAAATAATTGCTTAGTCACGTAATCTTACTTTAGATGTACATTTGATGTTGTTGCAATTCCCACTCTGTTCTCGATGTCTTGAACCAAAACATGGCCATTCATCACTTTTGTGTAGTCTAGCGGTCGCCGATTCTTCTATTGACATGCTCACCATTTGCTCAATACATGCTCCACTCTTTCTCAATAGTCCGCTAACTCTCCATTATCTCCAGTTACTGATCATTTTAACTATTTTCAAGAAATTGTTAAGTACTAAGAACTCTCAATTCTAAGAAAAGCCTGAATAACAGGAATTCTATGCATTGTTACAAATTGTACTTTAGTTATATTGCACGAACTGCCTTGCATTGGTGGTCATGAGATATTTATTGTTGATCCCTGCATAGTTTTGATGCACTGCGTGTTGAACCTATTATTGCACAAACTTAGCCTTCCATTGTTGGTCATGAGATATTTCTTCTTAATATGCCCTACGATCATTATGAATATCGATTTATTATCGATAATTATTATTTTTTCGAAATCTGAGGTGAAGTATGCAAAATTTCATCAGATTGGACTAAAACTAAGAAACAAACAAACCCACAAACCCACAAAGATTCTTCTTTATATATATAGAAAGAAGATAGATATGCCGACAATGGGATGATACTAACTAATCCAAGATCCGTTTACTTAAAATTACCAACAGCGACACTATGCCCTTAGACGCCAGAAAATCTAAGGTGTATTATTTGACAACAAGTTATCCTTTAAACTCTGCATTGAAGATCTTAACAAATATTATATAATTTACTGACCTGAGTTGTCTGTGGATACTTGTATGCACAGAGACGGTGGATACCACTTTTCCACAAAATGAGTTTATTGAACATCACATATGTACATTTCGGCTAAAAAGTAGCCATCTTCAGTATGAATCCTACTGAATAAACTCATTTTGTGGAAAAGTGGTATCCACCGTCTCTCTGCATTGAAAATCTTGTCATGCAACTGAGCCACCTTTGATATCTTGTCTAGCGCCTAAAAATAGGAGAGAGATCACCATAATAATAAAGAGTCTGGTGATTTCGAAACTAAATTATGTAATTATTTTATGGTTCTCTGCCTCCCGATTCTTAACAACGAGGATAAAAGTTGCAGACAAGTCAGTACTACGAGTGGCTTTTCCAATTCCTCGCTACACTTCCGTTAAACCATCACGCAAAGCCAATGATATATTAACTCTCCCTGGTCTAATACAATTGGCCAAGTTCAAAGAATTATACAGGGCCTTGTACGATCCTCACTACCTGGCCCACTTTATTTCTCAATGGAAAAATAAGAAATCTAACACTCGAGTTAACCGTAAAATTTAAATTGAAATCACCCTACATCCTCCAGTAAACACTAACGAAGGCCTTATTTTATAACACTATCGAGGATTGGAACCTCCTTCCATATGAAACAAGAGCAACAAAATTAAACTGTAAAGTGCCAAACTGTGGTAACCACAGATCCATGTTAACAAATTACTTAGCCAATATGTAAAAAACAGTCAATTATAATTGCGATTTCTGTTCCTTGTACCCAATATACCTCATGGGTACTATAATTTCAAATAAATAAATAAATAATATATTAAAAACATTATTGATGGTCTAAAAATGCATAAATCCATAAAATAAAGTTCTTTTATTTAAGGACAAGAAAACTAAAGAATTGGAACAAGTATACTCCGAACTGGAATTAGGAAAATTAGATATTACATTTATTAAAATGCATAGATTCTTCCTTAATTCTGAAGAAAATTCAATAGGAGTAAAGGAGGCATAGGTTTCCGATTTCCTCAGCCGAAAATTTGAATTAAAAAAAATGTAGAAGATCTTATTAAAAGCAACTCCATGCCTCCCCTTACGATAATACCTGGAAACGTTACTGCCTTAATGGACTAGCCGAATCTTTATATTGCCATGTCGAGTTTCCATTTTCCATTCTAAGTAAATAAATGGAAGGCTAGATTTAAATCTGAATAGGAAGATCTAGAGCTTCTTGTGAAAAGTTGTTATCACTGGATGAGAAAAGCATCATTGAAAGCAGATCGATATTAGTGATTCAGGCTCATCATTATCGTCTATTGAATCAATAACGTTGGCGTATTTGCGACTAATTCATCGCACAATAAAGGAAGAACAACCTCTTCTTGTTTCTGGAGTTAATTAGGAGTAAACGTTGCGTCTGACGCAATCGATAATGAAGACAATGCATACTTGTCACAACTGAACTCTCGCCATAGGACCGATTCCTATTCAAAGTGCTTCCGGAGCGAACGAGTCGAGCGAATTCACGAAAAAAGAAGTTTGTCCTTTTCCTTCTTTTTTTATTCTTTTTTTTTTTTACTTCCTTCTTCTCGTTCTTTCCACACTCTTGGTTTCCATCTTTCCTATTCCGAAAACGATCTGATTAAATGAATTCAGTTTTAATTAACTTTTTCATTGCTTCCCATTAAGTGTTTTTTCTGTTTGCTTAAATTTATTTGTGGAAGTCTAAGAAGAAGAATTGTAATTCTTTAATAGTGATTCCTGGGTAAGAAGAAATGGAATCCTATTTTTCTTCGGAGAAAATTAAAAAGGCACCGTGGCGTTGTGAAACAATAATTTTGTAAGAATAAAAACTCACTCAGAATAAATTATTAGCTTAAGAAGGCAAAGAGAATTTATAAGAGAAATTTTTTGGGTTTTTTTATCGGTTCAAATGATGTTTAATAAAGCAATGTATACAATGTTTCAATAAGAGGAATAGCGCGTTTCTTATAAAAAGAAATTAAAGGTTCATTAACGCCATTCTTTGAAGATTTCCTCTAGATTCGATAATTGGTTATAAAGACAAGCTGAAAATATTCATTCAAGCAAATTTATTCAGCTATTCATGTATGCAACTTAATGTACCATACTTCGAGAAATGTTTGATTCTCATCACTTACATAATGAAACTTATTCAAGTTCTAAATCTTGGTAAGTGATAGAATCCTGTCTTCAATGTCCTGTTTTGTCATTTAACTGTTTCTTTAATTTAAGATTTAATGCCCTGTTTTGTCATTTAACTATTTCCTTAATATTTATGTTAATGTCCTGATTTGTCATTTAACTGTTTCCTTAATCTAAGATTTAATGTCCTGTTTTATCATTTAACTGTTTCTTTAATGTTAAAAAATTTCTCCTGAAGCCTTCAAATTTTTTTGCGCAAGATTGTTTGAAAAATATTTTCTAATTTTTTCCTGCTAGAATATTTCCGTAAGAACTTCTTTAAGCATTGATTCCATTTTTCATCAACAGGCCATCATCCTGAACTAACTCCCTGTAGATGATATGCTTTCTTCGCGATTCACGATGAGTGACTTATTTCATGTTTTAACAAATTATCTTCAGTTCCACATCGCTTCGACAGTTTTCTAGAGTTCTTTTGCAAACTGAATTTTGATCTTTCATTTAACTGATAGATATTCATTTACACGGCCTTTTCCTCCTGTTTACAAGGGTCTTCAAAAATGATTAGTTGTCTTCAAGGGTCTTCAAGGGTCTCTCCCGTAATTCCAAAAAACTAGCAGATTGAAATGCGCACCCTATTTGTGAAGATGATTTTGGAAGGAATTTTGCTCGATTATCAGTGTAGATGTGTGAGTCCCTCTGCCCATGATTATCTACTGACATGTGAAACAAAGAGAGAAAATATGGCACTAGATAATCATGGGCAGAAGGACTCTAGGGTACACAATGCTGCCTTATGTTTCTATATTCACCGGATCTTGCGCTTAACGTCTACGCTTTGTTTTACGCAATAAAGACAGATGAGCTCTCCTCCAAAGACGGGCTTCAGAGGGTTGGCCAGGAGTGATACCGGGAGAATGTCAAAGAACGGTTTGCCGCAGCAATACGGAAGCTGCCGGAACGACATTGGCGGGGAATACTTCTAATGTAACTTGCATTCATTTCGTCCTAACACTTGTAAATGGTTACCTATTATTAAAGAAATCTCTCTCTCTCTCTCTCTCTCTCTCTCTATCTGTCTGTCTCTATGTGGCAACAATGACCTAACTCAACAATGATCTGGTTCAAAAAATTTCAATAAGGAGTATTTCTCCCGTAAAAAAATCACGGATCCAAAAGTAAATTTATTTCGAAGCTCTAAATTCGCCACAAATTACCGTCCTATCTCCACCCTTCCTTCTTTTGCAGAACTATTTGAGAGCCATTTATAGTCTTGCTTATCATGCTGTTTTTTCGAATAACCTACTCTCCATTTCTCAAGATGGTTTTACACGAAAACGAAGTACTTCTACGACTTGTTATGAATTAACTGAATACATAATTTCTAATGACTGACAATAAACTAGTTGTTTCATTATTTGTGGATTATTTCAGAGCATTTTATTCCATTCCGCATGGTCTCCTTTTATCAAGCTGGCCGAATTCTTCAATATGGCGGTCCTCCGCTTAACTGGTTATTCAGTTTTATTTCTAACAGGCAATACACTCTATACCTGTTTAACAAAACTTCTTCTCTAATTATGCGGAATGTTGGTTAGGTTATGTTAGTCCTTCAAGGCTCTATCTCTTCATGTTTTCAACTTATTCATAAACGAACTTTCTTATACAGGGTTTATCAGGTTCGATGGTCATAAAGTACCTAGCGTTGTTGTTTGCAGATTACAAAAAACTAGAGTCAATTTTGCATTTTCACAGTCATATTCGTGTTCAGCACATAAAATTTATAAAAAATGACTCAATTTATTCTGGTACATGACTTTTGTAAAATTTTGTTGACCAGTGTAATCTGGTTCAGTTTGTTAAGCCTAATGGACCGCTGTCTTGGTTCATTAAGGAATTCGGATGGTATTCGGATATTCCAAGGATTCCAAAAAATTCAGAAACCTATGGTTGTCAGCTGCATTTCCTTTCACTTCCTCTTATAACTTCCTTTCACTGCTGTATGTCCGCTAGTTAGGATGTGAGGGAGAATCCATTTTTCCCGGTTATTTATCACATAGCTGAAGTGTTCGTAAATTCTGGTCATCATCTTTCTCCTACTTTTTCCAGATATTTAAAGTTGCACGAGTCCCAAAGATAAAATTCCAGAGTGGGATCAATTTTATCTTTTGTGCTGCCTAGGAGGTGCTGTTGGTGTGGCTGCTTTTGGCGATGTCAAGGTCAAAGTTCTTGCAAATCCTCTCCATCCTTTCAAAAGAGGTCTATTGAAGGGCAAAGATATAAATTTCTTCTTTTCCTTTTCTCTGCGTCCAAGGGTTGTTACTTGTTCTACTTCGGTTTTCCATTTTTGCTTTTTATAAATCTTATTCTCTGTATGTATACAGTACCCATTTGCTATCGCGGCGCTTTTGATGAATTGAAGTTTAGGTCAGTTTCTACTTTATCTACTTGAAATTAGTTTTTGTCATGGATAAATTTGTGATTTAAGAGTGCACAGTGGAAAGGTGTATAAAATGACATAAGGCGGGGACAAAGTAGAAAGTAATGAAAATAATTTATTTGAAAAATAAAAAATCTTAGGGCTATATTACTTATTTAGCTTAAATTAAGCTTAAGAACTAAACGGCTTAATTAGAACTTAAAAATAAACTCCACGGAAAAAATCGACTTTATTTTTTTTTGCATCATAACTTTAATCCAGGTTAATAGAGTATTTATCATTCAAAATTTTACGATTTTTCCTAATATTTTATTAAGAAAAATGCCTCGGAAAATTGAAAATTTGCGTGGGATCTTCCATTCCTTCTCCACAGAATACGGCGGAACAAGCTGTCGTTTCCTGCCGCGAGAACCTCGGGGAATTTCGTCGCCGAGATTCTGATCGCTTAGAACGATTCTACATATTGTATGATTTTGCTAACGTGTTTTATGTCGGAATGCCTTCAAATTGTTCTCTGTTTGGATGTGTAAATAGACAGTCGGATAGAAATTTCACGTTTCATAGATTTCCAGAGTCAGAGTCGATTAAAAAACAGTGGATTAGTTTTTGATAGCGAGGGAACTGGCATCCAACTCCAAACAGTATCGTGCTCATTTTGAAGCGTCTTGCTTTGTCTACGCATCCGCCGTTTAAAATTCTGTATCAATTCAAACAAGAAATTCGCCGAAACTAGATCACGTATAAGGTGGAACTAGATGCTCTTCCAACTCTAAATGGGCCTGGCGTTCTCCAAGAATAACGACCGCAACAGCACTCGTTAAACGCCGAAGGAATGAGGAGGTAAGCCTAATGTGCACACGCCGACGCGGCAAGCAGAAGATCCCGTTTCACGATTTAATGCATAGGGCTGTATACCGCAGAAGTTGCAGTAGCATTTAATTCTGCTAACGGCCCTTGTATATCGCTGTCACTGTTGCAGTCGTCACTACCGGTCTTGTTTCATATTCATAGTCCATTGCGATGCCCAACTGACAACAAACCGATAGCGCCCAATGTGTGACGTCATGAATTCGAAACTCTTTCGCACTTCTTGTCAACTTCTGACGTAACAGTTGCCGAACCATGGCGCCAGTGTCTATCGCGCAGGGGGGGGGGGGGCGAATGAACGTTTTTTATACATTTTATCAATTTTGAGTAGGAATTGAAAATTTTTTATACATGCTACGTTGTTATTGAGACTTTCATCTTTCATTTTAAACAAAGTTGTTTTGGGTGTGGAATTTACCTTTAAGCAATAGGCTAATGCCATGAACATTAGATGTTGCACCAAATCGTCGCACATATGCAGCAATATGCGAGAAAACACTTTAAGCACATTAAACACAAATCTAAATAAAGCTGTCTGAGAAATCATTTTAAATAGTCGTAGAAGCAAATATCATTTGTAGTTCTGAACAAACACATAACACTGGAGACATGTGAAACGTGTATTTTGACGACTGAATAAAAGGAAGTTACACTTCCTTTACACAACGCAATGACATGGCTGTAAACTGTAGTTGAGGACACTATCGAGTATTTAAAGTTGGAAGGAGATAAGTCAAACTTCCAAGACCGTTTGAAGTGGCCTTGCTTTAACTTGGGAAGATATTACTTCTGCAAAAATAAAATATCAAAGTTACGAGACAAGATTAATGATTCTCGTCCTTTGCTAATCACCAATACTGAGCGATGAAAATAGCACGGAAGTTACACTCACGTCGCACAATGATAAATTGGAATGTAGCAGTGATTAGAGCTTATCGAACTAGAACGAAACCTAGTTGGTTATGCACATATGATGAGAGCCCATAAGGCCAGAGTCCGTATAATTGAGAGTAGTAGCGAAGCTCAGCGAAGCTTCTCAGTTCAGTAAATGTTTGCTGTGAAAGTTTCACGCACGAAAATAATTGAAATCGTGCTTCCACAAGAAAGTTAAGGGATAGAGCTATCCCACCTACGTATCTTACGAAGAGAAAAGATCAGGATTTCCCATTGCATGGAAAAGCTCACCTCGTGCATCTGACGTTCAGCTGACTTCGCTGTGGTGAGGCTCTCGTCGTCGAACTCGTTTTCCCAGTGGCGGAGTTCGCTGCTCACGTCGGCGTTTGCTGGATGTGGGGACTCAGCCGTTTCTTTGACCGTCTCCCTTGTTATCGAACAGAGGGAATTTCTCGTCGAGTCCGAAGGGGTTGCAATACCGCCAGACACGCCATTTTTCTCCTGCCTGATCCGACCTCTCTTTTCCGACCTTCCGCCTCTCTCTCGCCCGCTCACGTCTTCATCTCGAGCTTCCCGCTCTCGTCTCCTATTCATTCTCCGCGTGTTGCGTTGTAGACGACGAGTATTACGTCGACTCGATTTCCACTTCGATGAACAGAAATACCGAGTCTGGAAGCGATCGACGTTGTCATCGGAATTCTGGATGGCATCCGATTTCCGTGACAGTTTTCCAACATATGAATAATGTAGGTTTTATTGATCTTATAAAGAATTTAAAGATTATATGTCAGGACTGTATGCAGTGGAAGTTAAATAAATGATAGAAGTGGAGATATAAATATTTTAATAACCTGTAAACAAATGGCAGTACATGCACTAAATCTAGTGTGATGATGCAATTAAAAAAAATGAAATTATTGCAGATCAAACACTACTTGTGTGAAAATATAATCTTAGCATTCTAGCCTGAAGATAAATAAATAGACGTTAACACAAAATGGTAACATTTAGTCATGAGCACAAAATATTACAAATGGGAAATAACACAAAATTTCCGTAAAGCCGTCGAAAACTTTCCGACTTCACTGATACTAGATACTGCAGTCAAAAACAAATACTTTTGTAAAGATTAAATAAGTAAGGTGATTTACATAGGGTAACGAATGATTCCCTTATGTCGAATAGCCGAGATCGAAATTAAGATACTAACATGTGATGGGATTGGATCCGTAGGGCCGAATATGCAGACAGTCCTATCGGAAAGAAACCAGGATCCTTTAGTAGCGCCCTGGGTATCGGAACTCTTAGAATGTGGATAGCTTCATACGCGTCGTTAATAAGCAATAGGTGCTATGAACATCGAACGACAATGCCGACGAGGATTTCTTATCTTAGTAGACTGAAACCAAACCCTCCAACGCCGGGTTCAAAATAAGCCTTTAACGAAAATAGAAACACACATATCACTCTTACCGCCGAGCTGATATCCAAGTATTCGCTAAACACATTCACTATGCTGAGCTCAGTCGGATATAGCGAACGTAAGACCAAGTACACCGTATATGAGTCCAGAATCACGCTGCGAGGCAAAGAGCATAAAGACGTCTTCAGTACTAACGATGAGCTTCTCTAATCTCCAGCATTGCTTTCTAATACTCTTTCGCTTAGATTAGAATGCGAGTTAATATTTGTAGATGCTGGCCAAACAGCTCCCTCGTAGAACAGATCGTCGTTTTTCCAGCTCTGCTATGTCCGCTCGTTAATGTTCGATCTATCTATACTTTCCTTTCGTTTTCATTTTTTCACCGACGTCAGTATCTGCGTCATCCTCTCTCCCATCCTCTCATTTGTCTCTTCTCTAGAGGATGCCATGACGTCATCGGCGAAGATGCATCTTTTAAGGAGAACGTTATTTTTTTTACGAAATCTTCGCTATGCACTATATACCTACTAAGAATTAGTTTTAGAGTTTGATAGTAATATTTGCCTTGTTTTTTAAACTAGAAGGATATGAAATTAAAGCTCTAATTTGTGTGAAAATGGTGCAAATTGTAAAAATTTTCAAGCGACCCTCCCCTCCCATTTCCCTTGTGCCTGTAAATCAGGGTTGTCCAAATCGTGCCCGTCGCCCGCGTGCAATATAAAAAGCTCGCGGG
>JAHWFO010091957.1:842087-863935 GCA_023313115.1 Rhysida immarginata
ATTTGCCTTAATAAAAGAGCTAATTAACTCACCGGCTTTTCTTCGTATTTAAAAATTTTCTGTTAAGTTGTTGAATGGTTTATAAAAAATTTTAATTTCCTGTGTTGGCAATGGTTTTCAGCATGTCTTCATCGTAAAACTTTGCTAGCTTAAACAGGATAATTTATAATTAGAAAGCAGAAATTTGATTATTATTGAAGCAAATTAAAGAATACGTGCAGCCAGATCGGCTCCTGCATTCGTTCGGTTGCCGATTAGAACTAGCTCAATTCAATCAATTAGAAACTATAATTCAAAAGAAAACATTCTGTTTTGAAGTTAAAAAATCTGCCTTTCGGAACTAATAAAAGTGATAACATTTTATTTTACCTTCTCGCTTTTACGAAATTACAGTACACAGAATTATGCTTTAAAAAATTCTAATCGCTTAAATTAAGCTGGATTTCCTTCCTTTTGAGACAGTCTTTCTTGCTAGACAATAACTGTTTCATCTATTGGCACCTCTTTATTTATATCAGAATTGTCGACTAAATTTTTTGTTGATAATCGACTTCTTTCTTCAATTCACGATCCTTTCTCTCTCTTTTTTTTTTAACTTAAAGATTAAATAAAGAATGGTCTGTGAGAATTTTTACACGCCAAACCTCACATATTTAAATTATTGATGAAAATAGGAAAAGAGTTTTTTTTTTTTACTTCTTATTTATATGTTCTCTTTTCTGAAAATTCTTTTCGTAATAATTAAAGAATAATTCAAAGCAGTAGGGATAAAATTATTTATTTATTGTACCACTTTAACACTAGAAACACCGAACAATACCTCATACCTACAAGCGCCGCAGCAGTCATTTCGACTGTGCTGTATAAATAATAATAAATAAAAATAAAATAATTATTATCTGGACACTCTGATCATGACCTCCTTTATTGTTTTACTGAATAATTTCCATTGTTGCTTTTGGCGTTTCTCAATTTTGCCCTGGCGCTGTTTAACCTCCCTTTTTTACCAACTGAAATAAACAAAATGTAGTGCAAACAAAATTTTAAAAAAATACATAATGTATTAAATTTTTTTTTGCATAGAATCTTCTATTTCAAAAGAGTTAAATAGCGAATAAAAAGAAACCTAAATTTGGTTATTGAAATGAATGCTTATTCAGTTTGTTTTTAAGGTCACTGAAAAGTCAATTGACCATCTTAGTCCAAGCAACAATGTAACCTTCATTGTTGGAAACAATCAGAGATGGAAGTTAACCAGCGCCACGGAAAAATTGAGAACTGCTGAAAAGCAACAATGAAAATTATTCAGTAAAACAGGTCTGTAATAATAAAGGAGGTCATGGAAATTATTTGTTTTGCCTTGATATACAATGTGTGACGTCGTCACGTTTGAGTTTTGTTATGAATTGTCTTACATGATCGGAGATTGCTCTTCCAATCCGGTTTATAGTTCCTACAAGGCTGATTTTTCTTACTTTCAGTTTCCTGGGGAACTTTATACAGTAAAAAAAATATATGTGGCAATGTTCCTTCGATATTGAAGTGACGGTTCAGCTAATGGATGATTACCCTCTCTGGTAAACTTTCATTAGCGGGGCGATTTTCATCCTTTCCCAGGTATGGGAATGCATTGCATCTACATTTGGATTAACCATTGCTAAATTTCTCTATTTCGCTATACAGGGCATTCATAAAAGGAGGGATAATAAGTACCTAGCATGAATCTTCATATCAAAGTAAATAAAAAGTTCCTCATGCAAAATGTCTAAAACTCAAAATTTAGTATGACATCGTTACGTCATTTATGGTCTTTCTGCAGCAGCACTTCACATAATGAACTGCGCTATGCCAACACCTCCTAGAAAGAAAGCCAAACAACTGAAACGTCATACATTGTTACATCATCATATTTCGACCATTGTTAACCGTATTTCTACCAATAATAAGCTCTAAATTTGGTCGATTTCTGATGATGTAACAATGTATAACGTTTCAGTTGTTTGGCTTTCTTTCTAGGAGGTGTTGGCTCAACGCCACCTAAAAAACAAAGCCTGGTCACTGCGTCATCACACCTGGGCTGACAATTCAACTTTCATTGTTTACAACAAAAGAAAAAGCACCCGATGTAATCAGCGTTTTTTCGTTTGTTGTAAACAATGAAAGTTGGATTGTCAGCCCTGGTTTGATGACGCAGTCCACAGGCAATAAGGCTTTGTTTTTTAGGTGGCGTTGGTTGGCTATGCCGTGACCACCGAAAGACAAGGCCTGAGCGCGGAAACGTCATATATTGTTACATCATCCTTAGGAGGGCTAATTTAAGACCTCTTATTGGTAAAAATACGAATAATAATACCCTTCTAATGATGATTAACAATGTATGACGTATCCGCGCTCAGGCCTTGTCTCTTGGTGGTCACGGCTATGCCAACACCGCCTAGACAGAAGGCCTGCAGATAGAAACGTCATACATTATTACACCACATTAAAGCGGCTATTGTTTTTCATATTTCTACCACGGTCTATAGATATTCACGGTCATCGAGCTTCGGCCATTTTCCATTATTTCGAGAATCTAACGAAAAAAGATCGCGCCAGGTGCCGCATAGATCGCACTATAGCCGACCGCAACCTGCGATAGAGATTTTCATTGAAACTGAATACGAAAGTAAAGTTTCTGTCTGCCGATAGGGTGGCGCTGCAGGCGCAGTTGGGCAGATTGTACATGCAGCGCCACTTTTCAATAGAGTTTCCGCCCTGCCGGGAGCTAGAAACTTTAGCTTCATTTTAACAATGGCGCTCGATGACCATGAATATCTATAAACCGTGATTTCTACCAATAATAAGCCCTAAATTTGGCCGTTTGATGATGATGTAACAATGTATGACATTTCTGTGCGAAGGCCTTCTGTCTAGGTGGTGTTGACTATGCCACGAGAAAACGGTGGCAATTGTTGAGAATAAATGGCGTTTTCCGTCAGCTTTTAGTAAACTTCGCGTGGTGTTTAGACCCTTAAAAATTGGGTTTTCGACATTTTCAATGAGGAACTTTTTATCCCTCATTTTATGAACTCTGTATATTGAGTAAATCAGCACCTTGCTTTTCTTGGGAATAGTTGCTCCTCTGCAATTTGATTTTTTATATGATTTGTACCATAGCAAGCAGTTTTCTACAAACTTGTTCCAAGCATTTATTGCAAGTGCAAATTTGTCCGTTTACAGTCTTGCAGATGATGTTTGTATTTCCTCAATGCGCAAATAACCTAAAATTTATTCAAACATATGTTCGCTCATAGTATTGTAGTTGCCACATTTTTGAGCACAGAAGTTCGTAATGCATTGAGCTTATCTATGGTGCCCGGCACGAAAGAAAAAGGAAACTGGTGCATGTGTAAATGAATAAAACTCGTTTAATCAATCAGAAACGGACTGGAAACGAGGTATTACTTATATCTGGCATCAGTAGTAAGTAATGCCTTGATTCCTGTCCGTTTCTGATTGGTTGAACAAGTTTTATTCATTTACACATGCGCCAGTTTCCTTTTTCTTTCGTGCCGGGCACTATAGTGAAACAGTCCAGTATTGTACGACCGTCCTTAGTCGCCTTCCTCCGTGTGATGTAGCATTGCTTTATCGATGAAAAGGTACCAAGCACTAGCAACATTGTTTTCTGTGATGCTGTGGAGCATGTAAAAATTTTAAACTAGCACTGGAACATTCCATGATAGTGTCATTTAAACTGTAGTTGGGTAATAGTGCGAAGCAAGCAGTAATTAAAATAATATGTGCGAACTATAATGTAAGTTTGCAGTCAAATTGACTAGTTGCGGTGGTTCTAGGTATAGCTGTCTATACAGGGTGAGGCATTTATCTTGAGAAAACTGAATATCTCGGAAACTAAGCATTATATGAAAAAATGTCCAAAATCAAAAGCGAATTATTTCGCGGGAGAAATTCATAAGTTAAAAAATTACCCCTCCCCCTTGTGAGGGGGGCTGGAAGGAGGGGGTAACTTTGAAATCTTAAATAGGAACTCCTATTTTTAATGGTATATTCAGATTGTACACAATATTCGAGAAATGTTTTATTATAGGTATTTTTTTTCAATTGATCTAACCGTTTATGAGATAGAGGCCCTGAAAGTGTGGAACTTTTAAAGTTTTGAACCCAATTTTATCGATAAAGACAAAGAGATAGAGAGTGGGTCTTACAGACATTCCTATTCAACTATTTAATGGTCTTTAAGAATACGAAGTCAGGATTTCAAAAATTCAAAATTCCACTCTGTCTCCATAGAACTGCTGCCCCCAAAAGTTTACTTGTGCACTAAAAAATTTTAAATTTTTGAAATTCTGATTTCGGATTGTTAAAGACCATTAAAAAGTAGAATAGGAATGTCTATAAGACCCAGTCTCTATCTCTTTGTCTTCATCGATAAAATTGGGTTCAAAACTTTAAAAGTTCCACACTTTCAGAACCTCTATGTCATAAACGGTTGGTTCAATTGAAAAGACACTGATAATAAAACATCTCTCAAATATTGTGTACAATCTGAATATACCATTAAAATAGGGGTTCCGATTTAAGATTTCAAAGTTACCCCCTCCCCCGCAGCCCCCCTCACAAGTGGGAGGGGGTAATTTTTTAACTAATGAATTTCCCCCGCGAAATAATTCACTTTTGATTTTGGACATTTTTTCGTATAATGTTTAGTTTCCGAGATTTTCAGTTGTCTCAAGATAAATGCCTCACCCTGTATATCAAAAAATGTGATATTCAAATCGTACCTAATTTGATATTTTGAGAGAAGAGCATGAAATAATAAAAGTGTAAAAGGTGAAGTTAAAAATTTAAATAGTTCCAACGTTACAGCCTTTTTAAAATGAAAAACCGTCAAAATGACTGCTCCGGTGTTTCTAGTTACTATTTAATCAAGGAAGAACGTATTTATTATTCTCACTATTAAGTTCGTTATCTAACAATATTGAGATTTTCGTTATTCGTTTAAATAAATTAAATTATTTATCTATTTTTAAGAAAATTATTTTCCATGGATTTGAAATGTGTAGCCTGAATCCTATACAGAAATAAGTAGAGAAAAAAGATAGTAATGTGGCTCCTTGCGGGTAAATTGCCTCCCCCCCCCCCAGCCTAATAAGTCATCTATTAATGCCATCTAGGAAATGAATAGAATATCCAATAAACCAATAACTAGTTGCAAAATTTAAGGTATAGTTATCGCTTTCTGTTGTTTCATCTGTCGGTAAAACAGTACTATCAATACATGCAAGGCCAACGAGAGACACGCCTGGACACTCAAATATCATCTGATCATGGATTTCTGAGCAACAATCCAACCGTTATTGTTTCTAACAAACGAAAGAACGCTGATTATTATAATCCAAAATGGAAACAATGAAGGTTTATATTGTTGATCGGAGCCCGATGGTCAGGTTATTATTGTGTGCTCTGGCCTGTCTCTCGTTGGCCTCGTAATGCACGGTAGTGATGAAACTTTTTCGTTTTAATTATTACAGAAATGCGCAAAAGAGACTGTTCTTGTACTCTATAATTGATAATGTTCTGTCTTTTACGTATAAAGGTAAAGTCACGTTAGTTTTTTGCCTTAGACCCTAATTTTTGTTAAATCCAGTGCTTTTTTAATTGTTGTTCGTTATATGGCTCCCGAGGTTTGTAATCAACATTTTGGTTTCAACATTTTATTTGGACGTGAAACGGTCGTAGCTGCAACCGAGGCCGTGCTTCCATGGTAGATGCAGTGTACGAGAGAGAAGTCGTATCAGAAACCAGAGAACGGCTAAACCTACGACCAGCGGTAATGAAGAGGAAGAAATAGAGGAAATTTTAGATAATGATTCCGAATCGGAAGATACCCTTAACCTGAACAGAATACCAGAAAACATGGACCTAATTGCATCTTCTGCGATGATAGCAATAGAAAGCGAGAGCAATAGAGAGTCGGAGTGAAGAATAGGTACAATGCCAAAGATGGCAAATGTGATCTCATAGTATTTGTGCCGAACCAGAAGGATATTATTACGTCTGATTTTTACCGTTAAATAAAATACTGCAAACTTTAATTATTTTGATTTGTAACTTTCTAGTTTTTCATAGCAGAATTAGTATTACGTTTTAGTTCAGAGAAAACTCGTCTAACATTGTTAGATAATAGTAGATATTATTAATTACTAATTTCAATGGTTTTTTTTACTAATTTCAATTACTAATTGACTATTGAATGTTGATTTTATTCTTGAGTTCAGTAACATTATTTTCCCATGTATTTAAAATCACCCCCTCCCCCCATGACTATAATACTTACACATGAGCTCATCTGATCTGTTTCGACTGCCCAAAATAAAAACATGATTATTTCAAAAAATAATACTTCCTGCCCAAAAAATACAATACTCTGCGCCATAGTACCTAGTTTTGGTTAGCTTACAAATTGTATAACGTTTTTATTACAAAAAAAAGCAAAAAGGAGGTCATGTTACCACTTTTTTCATCTCATATTTAACTTTTAAGGGTCGAAAACATGCAGAGCGATTTTTTTCAATGATTTCTGAAAAACGAGCGAGAAATTTCTCTCTCGCTCACTTCAATT
Organism: Rhysida immarginata; assembly: GCA_023313115.1. Taxonomy (NCBI): domain Eukaryota; kingdom Metazoa; phylum Arthropoda; class Chilopoda; order Scolopendromorpha; family Scolopendridae; genus Rhysida; species Rhysida immarginata. Next base: position 848,713 of record JAHWFO010091957.1, read on the forward strand.
GAGATCATGCTTAGCGAGAAATACAGCGACTCATATGTCGCTCATATATGTTGTATTTTGATTTTCACGCTGTCGCTCATTTCTCGCTGTACTTTGCGCATGCGTGGTTCTGGAGGGAGACAAATCGTGTCCGCTGCGCGAGGAGGTTGGAGAGAAATTCCTCACTCGCTAAAAATCTCGTTCTGTATGTTTCAACCCTTAGATTGCTAAAAAGATAATAAATATTATTATAATATTTATAAGTTAATAAATCTTAGATATGGCATCAGTAAAGCCTTCTGCACCTTGACGGTTTGGTTTGGTTTGTTTGATATTAACGCCCTTTTCAACTGCTATGGTCATTTCAGGACGGCGTTATAGGGGCCGCAAATTTTGCTTCGCAAGGGTTCTTTAACGTGCAGCCGGCAAACGACTACACGGGACCAACGGCTTTATTTCCCTTCCGAAGGAAGTGCATGATCTCAGGATTTCCCCCTGAAAAATCCTCGTCGTCCTCGGCTGGGATCGAACCCGCGTACTCGGGCATCAGAGACGATCACGCAAACGGCTGAGCCACCGAGGCACCTTGACGGAAGAGCTTAGAAGAAATCGAAAAGCGAAGCATAAACTTCAAATTCATATGCAACTATCCAATGGGATGTAACGCCTTTTTTTCAGGTATGTTTAAAACTTTTAAGTGAGGTTTCTTTACGGAGAATATAATTAAAAAAGAAATCTTAAAAAAAAACTGTACAGACAAGTATATAGAAATTTCTTTATGGTCATTATGTAGAAAACAACATCAAGTCAAAGTCAAATGCCCATTTTGGTTCGCCGGCCCGGTGGCCGAGAACGTAGGCTTTCCAGTTCTCAAATCTGTCGGGAATCGAATGATGTGTATGTGTCCTAGGAATGAGTTAAAATTATAGATGTCTGAAATTGCCTCAGGAATATGTTAGGTTAATTATTAATCATGTGAATAGGTCGCAAAATGGAATAGATGTTCACGTGCCCAAAAACCTAATGAACCAGACATACAAACAGTCATTTTGGTTGTACCTTTGGTGATACGGCAGGCATCCATTCTTAAATAAATTTCTTGGATTAGTAGTGTATGACCGATAACCTGGCTACCTACTTTTCCAGATATGTATATTTTTGTAGGTGTAGTTAAAGATCTCGTGTGGCTTTTATCCGAATCCGCCGATTTTGCTGAGCTCAAAAATTAACACCGTAGCTGCACACGCATCTTGCCAGAGGTGCAACGCGATTGGGAAGAAATTAACTTCAGGTGGAATGTCTGCCACATCACCAGTGGCAGTCACGTTAAACTAAAATGAGAGTTTCAGTATTTTTTAACCAAAATTATCTTGCATGCTACAACTATCGGTGGTGTGCTATCCGTTCGGCCCTCTGCTGAAGAGATGAGAACGGCTAGACGAGAGGTCTCTCCCGACTTGTCAAGCACGTAACGCCGAAGGCGAGTAAACTTGTTGGATAGGTCTTAGCGCTGCGAGGGTGTGGGTCCTGCTCTTGCTTTCTGATTGGCTTGATGCTCGCTGTTCTCAAAAAAAGGACCTAAGGCACATAAAAAAGTCCGTTACAATTTTTTCAATGAATAATTTAATATACTAAAAATATCTCTTTTTCCACAAGATAGAATAGGCAACATGATTATTAACATTTCAGTATTTTCGACTAATCGCAGGAGGCCCCTTCAAAATACTCATATCTTATTTTTTAAGTGCGTTACAGGGTTTTTCCTTGTTTTTAGAGCATTTCAATTGATCTTTATTATCTCAACTGTTTTAAATCTAGTTTACTTTTAGGGATTTTTTTATTTTCTTATATTCATTATTTGTCAATTATTGAATATTGAAGTAACTATGAATTTAATTGAAATTTTATTATAATAGGTTTTAATTTTCACATTAGTGAAAACAATTTTCAGTGAAAAAATAATATTTAATTTCAGTATTCGTCACAACACTTATGAATATTTTTTTCATTTCTTCGAAGAAAAACACGAAAAGTTTCAAGCAATCGATCTTCAATACGCTAGAAATTGATTCGATGTTTTGTCCGGCATTTTGCAGGAAATTTGTTCTTGAAATTGAAATTCTTCATGGAATCACCCCAGATCCTATATTTTATCATTTGGACGAACTGGAACTGTTATCTTGGAACTATTTCAAAAGGAATTCAACTTTTTTTTTCCTTCTCCCTTTTCCTTTTACATCAACAATGTTTCGATATCATGCTTTAGGCTCGAGTCCCGCGCTCGGGGGCCGAGAACTACCTTTTATAAAACACTGTTGATCGGGAAAGATTAATCGATAAGCTTCATCTTAAATCGAGTCACGTTTCCACGAGAAAGTCGTCACGTGATCAATTTTCCAACATCCGCTGGGATCGCTTCCTCCTCGGCAATCAGTGCAGAATAAAGAAGTTTGAAGGTAGAAAATTGCATTGGAGGGTGGATTTTCTTCTTCTTCTTATCATTGACAATCCAGTAAATTCCATTGACGGTGAAAAAGTAGTTAAAAGAGACGTGCGATAAAAACTGTAAGCATCGTTTGCAAGGAAACGTCAACTCAAAACGACCATTAATTCACTCCCTTAAAATTTATTGCTAGTAATTTATGAAAATGCTGAAGCAATCCCAGATACTTCAAAAATTGCTTTTTAAAAAAATGGAATATATTTTTTGAAATTGCGAAACTACCTACTTATGAAACGAGGATGCTGTCGTGGAAAGAATACTTATTCCAAACATTTTTTATTTATCTCAGCCTTTCTCTGTTGAATATTTAAGATGGATTTTCACAGGGAAACGCTCTATATGCCTGATTATAAAAATAAATTCTCATCTATCATCAAAGGAACATAGTTTAATTTTCAGAGTTTCCATGACAATTTTAAATTAGTAATTTCAAGAGATATATGAGCAAGATTAAGTTGGAAAAAAATTCTCGCATTACAAGTAACTGTTTGGGAATAATTTACTGGTTTTCTTATTTTCCAAGATCATATACATTCCTGTATCTCAATGGTTATTAATTTTATCTAAAAGAATTTTTGGCCAAAAAGAAAGTTTTTACAGCTATGTACGCATCCATGCTGACAACTGAAAAAAACAACTAAATTTCAGGGAATATCTAAATTTAAAAATAAAGTATTATTTAAAACTAAATTCCTTATTTTGTTTACTTTAATATAATGAGCAATTAGTTATTGCTAAATATATTTAAATAGGTAAAATTAAGTGATTCCAATTATAAAGTATAAAAGATAAACCTTTAAAAGACTTATTCAAGTTTTTTGGTTTGTATTCACCCTTACAACAACAAATTAATCTCCCTGAGGAGGGTATACGAAAGTAACGGAAGCCCTGAGTTCACCTATTTTTACCCCTTCATCTGCATTTTAACTTCCCAGTTTTTTTAATCCAAAAAGTTGATTTTCTGGAACGTAGTATTTAGAAAGAGAAAACAAGGCCTATCTTCTTTCGTTTCTCATCATTTCCGATCGAATGATATATCACATGCCATATGATGGCATAGCTCAAAATGACAAGTACACTATAAGCAAAGTATCAAAACACCCCTCTATTGGTACTGAACATAGAACGAAGAACTGCGACATTAAGTAAAGGACGTTCTTACCAGTTAAACACGAAAGCAGAAGTGGCGTTTAGCTACTTGTTGCAAGAAGGAAGGCTAGAATGGCATTTGAATTGCACTTAATTTTCTTTTCCACACAAAAGCATTTCATGTTTTGGCACTTGGTCTTGCACATGCACCTCACGAATCCTCCTTGACCGCGTCTTCTGGACTGACAGACAGCAACAGATCGGAAATCTAAGTCCTTGGGACATACAGTGAATTGTGATCTCGCATACAATTGGTTCAAGATGCCTTATGCAGTTCCAAGTCAATAAAAGCAGTGTTATGGCACTGTAACAGTCTTGACCACAATATCTTTTTTTGACACTAATTTAAATATTTTCTGACTTGGCTCACAAAGGTACAATTCAATATCATGACGAGTATTATTCGTATTCTTGTGTGGCAGTTCTTTCAGCATTCTTTCCTTTACCCCATGTACAACGGCCTAATCTGCCTCATGAAGTACATCAAATAATTCAGAGTACTTGACTTTAAAATGAATAGCGCTGACGCCTTTTTTAACAAGATGAATGTTACTTTTGTAAAGAAATTATTAGATGGAAATTCGAGATACTGCTAGATCTCATAAGGTAATGATATTATCAAAAAAATGGAAGGAAAAAATTTTCGAACCATGAACCACGAGTATAGCAAGGCTGTCGCCAAATGTACATAAAGACTACGAGATGGAGGCCCAATGATAGGACGGGCACCCAGGTCGTAGATCTTGAAATTCTCCTTTCCAAACCACCAGAAAAGTTAATGAGTACACAAAAGAAACTAGTAAATTGAACTGGAGTTAATGCTCCAAACATAAGGTAATATTGATTATATCATTACTTTTTGTTCCCTACTACCATTACATCATAGCGTTTCAGCAGCCAATAGTGCCATGGTTCCTTCTTAGTAATCGTCTTAGCGTTTTTCACATCGTCCACTAATTTTTGGTAATTATTGGTGAATAGCGGGAGTATTCTATACTTTGACTGCTGACCCTTTGGCATTGTATAGAATATCTAGGAAATATATGTGATATATAAACCATTTCATATTTTGCCTACAAACTTTAGTCTTTCTATATATTCGTTGGCCATTCTATACAAAGCCGGGTTTAACACATTGCCGGTAACGTATACACGTAGACATTTTGGTCCCCTCTAACTCCCACCACCAAAACTCCGACCGTAGTGGGCCAATCAAACCAAATATTAGAATGACCGTCAGATCTGGCGCGACATTGCACAGCATCAAAGAGTGTTTCAGTTTTATTTCCTTTCACATGATGGCAAAGAGCTTCTTTCAACATGGCCAGTCACGTCGGCAAACTTCTGTACATCTGTGGCTTCAAGTAGGCCCACAACCAAAAGTCAGAAGGATCTCGAGACCTTGTGATTTCAAGTAGGCCCACAACATAAAATCATTGGATCTCGAGACCTTGTGGCCATTCAGACAGAACAATATATACCGTCTCACACGACAGATTACAGACGCAACAATCACTGTTAAAGTAGTAGAAACTGAATGGTTCATTGTTTTCATTATTTTGAAGGTAGCAATGCCCCAGACAATCGCCGGGTGCGCGGTTTGGAATCACTAGTTGTTACGTATATTTTGATGTTTAATAAAGAATTCTGTAAATTTCCAAAAGGATGTAATACTTTTTTAAACTCATGATTTTTATTAAATATGATAATTTAGTATAGTAATGATTATAGCGCACCATGTGAAAGTCTGGTGCAGATTCACGTGACCACTTTCCATTTTTCTCCATAGGACATCATCATTTGTAGTATCTGTGTAATAAGTAATCTGTGCTCACACCGTTTGAGGAGGGGCAGCCTGCTCTGTGATAAATGTAACTATTCTGGCAAAAATATTTTTCGTTATTTAAAAAGAATCCCATGTCTTATTGGGCATTTCTACGAAAATCGCATCATGTTACTGTTCTTTACTTTTGGAATTATTGAATTTTTACTTTTTCTGTTAATCTTGGATCACCCTATGCATGTCGCATGGTATCTGTCTGTACCTTTCGTTTATCCGTTACTTTTTTTTATTTTGTTATATTAGTACACAGATATATAGTAAATAGATCGCTAGAACCCGCCTCTTCGATGAAGCCAAGCGCGCCATATTGCTTCACTACAAAGATTATGCTGTACGCGTTCTTATGATTTTATGAAAAATTTTAATAATAATGCAAGCAACAGGCTAACAAAAACACCAGTAACTTTTGACCCATACAAAAAGACCCACGACTTTTGACATGTGAGTGCAAATAGGTAAAAGTTCAGAGTAGCGTCCCCTAATAATCACGCCAATTTCTGTGACAAATAAAGTAAGTACTGACCATTAACCTCCTGTAATCGGCCGGGAGGAAACCAATTGCCCCCTGTAACCAAACAGGTTGGGGTATATATCAGTAATTTGCCCCCGGAGGGGGACGTCGTAGACAGAACGCCGAAGGCGTTCGAGTAACGGAAAACAGTGACCCGCGAGGCCCGCAGGGCCGAGAGTGGGACTTGCGTTTGCGATTGTGCGGAGAGTGAAGATTAATATAATATGATAAACCATTCACTTATTAAGTAGATATGTTAAAATAAAAAATTCAGAGCATAAACGCGACGGGGCTGCCCGATGTCTTCCGTGATTATTACGGGACGTTACTCTGAACTTTTACCTGTAAATAAAATAAATATTCACAAATAATGACATTTAAGTAGAAGTGGTGTAAAAATAACTATATATTTTTAAAGATGGTCAATCTATTATAAACTGATCTATGAACAATTTTTCCATTATTTGATGCCTTTATATTCAAGTATGTTTGTGATATGGCTTGAAAATTGTAGTGAGGTAAGATGGCGGAAAGTGGCTTCACTAGCAACAATGCTAAACCTCAAGCTCTGGCGATCTATTTACTATAAATCTGTGTATTAGTAAGAAAAAGGGGCAGGCAAATTCCAGTGATGTGAAATTTTCAAAGACAAAATCGCCATCTATTGATAATATTTAACATATCTGTAAATTAACATTTATTTTTAACTTAAGGATGGCGTGCAGTTATATATTTCCGGTTATTTATTTATTTAACCGTGGAAGCTGAAAGAAGAAGCAGCTTTTTTGATATTCAAGGCTCATTCAAAAAATGACCGGAAATAAGGTTTAGCAAATATTATTACAACGCACAAAAAAAAAATTACATTTCTATTTTTCAACATTCCATCCCCCCCCCCCCCCCGCCCCGATCTCTACTTCAATACCTATGCCAGCGATTGACTAGGGCACAAATTCCACAAAAAAATTATTGGAGGCGTGCGTAACCACCTTCTTGCCATTCTGGAATCCACTTGTAGTGAATCTTTCAGTGAGATAAAGCTGTGGAAATCTGAAGATTCGCGATCGGACGGATATAGAGGTTTGGTTTGGTTTGTTTGGTGTTAACGTCCTTTTCAACTGCTATGGTCATTTCAGGACGGCGTTATAGGGGCCGCAAATTTTGCCTCGCAAGAGTTCTTTAACGTGCAGCCGGCAAACGACTACACGGGACCAACGGCTTTACTTCCCTTCCGAAGGAAGTGCGTGATCTCAGGATTTACCCCTGAAAAATCCTCGTCGTCCTCGGCCGGGATCGAACCCGCTTACTCGAGCATCAGAGGCGATCACGGGACATAGAGGGTGGGTTAAGCACTCAAACCGTCAGTTCACATATTAGGCACTGTGACATTGACAGTGTGTGGTTTCGTATTGTTATGGAGCAAAAGCACGCCTTCACTCAACAAAAATTATTTCAATCACTCGGCTGCTTCAGCTTCATGCACTCCTGTAAGGGTGCAGCCATCTAGTGTAACTGTTTCCCAACGTCCATTGCGTGCTCTCAATTTATGAATTTATGAACCCTAGCCACACCAGCTATGGATAACATCAGGTGGCCTGTGGCGCGTTCCTCGACATTGTCCTAAAACGAGACGATCTGACGTCTTCGTTACTCGCTGGCTGTGATAGCATTGTTGAATCTGCAAACGAAGATAGCAATCATCCGTTCGTCTTGAAAACGAACGCATGAATTTTCCAACTGATTTCATCATATTTTATTAAGTCAAGGCCCTTTATAGGGCCACATTTCTTTACGAAAGAATTGTCAAAATAAAAATTTAATCTAAAACATAAAAATGCCTGCAGCAATTATTCATTTATGCTACTTTACAGTGTTTAAACTATAAAATATTTATGGTAGGATAAAGTATAAAAGCAATAATTTGTAATAAAAATTTATTAACCTCAACACGAATTAGTTCCTGAATTGTACATGTTCATTTATATTTTTCTTGTACACAAATTGAAGTTTTGTTGTGTATATTCGGGCGCCACCTGCTTTCACATACCATATAAGTGATGTCACACGGGCTGAATTATAAGATAACCCATAATCCTTCCGGGGCCATCTTTTGTGCACTTACTAGTTACTTACTTCCTTGTTGGGGGAATTCAGAAATTCTGAATCAGAATGATGTGCGTTGTTATGCGGTGTGCGTGAGGAACTCTCTCTCCCTAACAGGAGACGATCCATGAGATATTGTAAATATGTAATGTATTCATTATTGATTAATCATGCTAATAAAATTGTTATAAAAAACTAACAATTGGTAGCAGAACGCATGGTTTGATTGTGCTGAAAAGCAACAGAAGCAACTTTTATTCAACAATGAATCCAACACGTGGTGACTCGAGAAGCGTGACGGACTATTCGCCGATCAAGCTCAACTCGACGACTGTAAACGGACTAACCGCCACTTACACACAACGTGGACGAACCCTTGGAAGGGCTACCAGCCGAAAAAAGGGACGGAAGACGTAAGAAAACAACGAGACGATAACGACCAACACTGATACAACGTGGCCAGCCACACAAAGGCAAGATGGCGTCAGACCTGAGGACCACCACGTCGGGGATAGAGCCCTTGACCGGAGATAACTATTCAACGTGGTCTCTATAAATCTGTTATCGAGGGGAAACAACCCGCTGAGAGTGAGGGTGCAGATAAAATTTCCACACGGGAAAGGCAAAATTACGAAGCTCTTGAGATTATCGTGTTATAACTGTCCCAATCGCAAGCCAGTTTGTATACTAGAGAGGAAAATGCAAAATTAATATGCTTAAAATTAAAGGAGAAACATGCGGGAAACCTAGAAGATCAAAAAATTAATGCAGTACTTGAACTTACACAAACTAAGATGAATCAAGGGGAAACCATGAAAAACTATATAGATAGGGTTTTAAGCATGAGTGAAAAATGTGCAAATTTAGGTGAAAATATAAGCGAACGCGAGATAGGACATATCCTAATTAACGGGCTATACCAAAAATACTCCCTTGTCAGCGCAGCATTAAGAAATTATAGAGGTTCGACTTTGTCAGATTTAATACAAAGGCTAATCGAAGAAGAAAAAATTTTAAATAATCAAAATGGGTCCAATTCTATAGAAAATGCGTTTAGAGTCCACAGAGGTAAGGATAAAGGAGAGACGCGCACCTGTTATATCTGCAAACGAGCCGGCCATATTTCAAAAAACTGTTATTTCAGAAACAAAGAACTTGATGGCAAAAATTCAAAAAACTTTAATGGATCATATAAAAATTTTTATAGAGATGGTAAAAATAATGGTAGAGATAATTTTAAAAGCGGTACTAATCAACAACAAGCCAAAATGGCTACCGCAAGTTCATACAAATCTCAGCACATGGCGCTTGGTGTGGCCGAAAGGCTTAACATCTCTAGGAACAAAGAGACTGCTAATGCTATGGAGGATGACACTAGTTTTACCGCTGGGTTGGAAATGCAATGGACGCTAGATAGTGGATGCACAACCCATCTTACAAACAATAGAGAATGCATTGCTAATCTTAAATCTGATAGTGGAATTGTTAGTGTAGCGGAAGAGGGTAGAGACATTTCTATCGAGGGTAGGGGTGATATTAAGTTTCTATCTACCACAAGTGATGGTGTCAAACGTCCCCTAACCATTACAGATGCTAAATATGTTCCTAAGTTGAGAACTAATCTCCTTTCAATTAACGAAATTTTTGGCCGCGGAAAAACTGTCGTATTTAATGGAAATAAAGCAGAAATAATTGATAATGAGAGTGGGATGATAATTGCTGAGGCGAATAGAGAAAATGACATGTTCGTATTAAAAGGTGAATTTGGAATTAAGCTATTTAACAATGGAGAACAATCATGTTTGAATGCCCGTACTAGTGATGATAAATTATTGTGGCATAAGAGGCTAGGACATATTTGTGAGGATTACTTGATACGGCTAAGAAACCATGAAATGATAAGAGAATTTCAATTTAGGGATAAGAATCTTGATTCATGTGATGCGTGTATTAGGGGAAAATTAGTGAGAGAACCATTTCATAGAATTGAATACAATCAAACAAGTCAAGTTCTAGAGTTACTATGCATGGATTTGTGCGGCCCCATGAGATATCCATCAATTGGAGGTTCGCGATATTTTATGGTTATCGTAGACGTGCATAGAGAGAATTTTCACGTACTTTCTTGTGAGCAAAACCGAAGCACTCGGAAAGTTTATAGAATTTAAGAACTGGGCCGAGAACCAAACTAACAACAAAATTAAAAACATTAGGACCGATAATGGTACCGAGTTTGTTAATGCTGAATTTGAGAGTCTATTAAAACAATGTGGGATAGGGCACCAAAAAACTGTACAAGGATGCCCCAGGGCAATGGTATCTCAGAAAGAGCAAATAGAACTTTATGAGATAAAGCGAGAACCCTATTAATTGATGCAAAATTGCCAGCAAAATTTTGGGCAGAGGCCATCTCTACGAGTTGTTATTTGCAAAACAAAGAGGGGAGGTGATAAAACACCAATGGAAAAATGATCAGGTAAAAAATCCCACAGCGTCGCATTTGAAAGTATATTGTTGCCTCACTTATTATTATTGTCACATGTATTAATGGCTAACTTAGGAGTAGCGCAGTGGAAATATAATATCATGTAATAGCACACAAGAATAGAGTAAATAAAAGAATAAAGTTTATTATAAATAACGTAAAGCTGCAAAATGTAATGAGGAGCCAAAAAGGCACCTCCTTGCAAAAATAAGATTATGAACAGCAATCACAAAAATGCAGTTAAATAATGGTTTAACTTAAATACATACAGGTTAACTTTGCCTGCACCTCAGTGCTAGACAAACCTAAACCTAAAGATTAAAACTTACAAACAAGCCAAATCTTCAAGGCACGCTTGTCCTATCGGTAAATTACATCATAGGCTTAAACGTAAGCCCTTACATTATAATTCAGCTAGTAACCTAACAAAAGCTTACAAGCTAAACAAATGAATACGACAATGTCTAAACGACCAAAAAACTGTAATTACCAAATTCACCTAAAAGTAAATTACATCAAAGGCTTTAACGTAAGCCTTTACAATTATAATTCAGCTAGTAACCTAACTAAAACTTAAGAGCTATACAAAAGCACACAAAGCTACAAGTATGAATGACTTCAAAAGGAATACTGCTATACAGAAAAAAAATTAAGCAGCTGAGCTGTTAAATCAAAGAACAATAGCCTAATCATAGAGATAGATATATACCAGAGGTGGAAACTCAATGCTAAATCAAGGGACTTGGGATCAAGTGCTCGCCAGGGCGGCGCTTCGATTCCCTTGAAGAATATGCAGACGACGTTGTTGCTTAATACGGCATTTCCAACGTTCAGTGTCCTTAAACAGAGCGCGCGTTTCATATTAAATTTTAATTTTCACGCTATTCTTCTTTTACTCATTCAATAATAATAATAATAATAATAATAATAATGATAATAAATTTTAAAATGAAAAAAAATTATGCCCTGCTACACCTTTGTCTTTTTTAATTTTATGAATCCTTATTTTTTTATTTCACTTTTTAAACCAAAAAAGCAATACTCTTTTTTAAAGTAAAAACAAGAATGGATGAAGGGGGGTAAAAATATAAAAAAGTCTTTTTTTAAATATTTTATTTTATTTTTAGTAATTTTAGGAGGACAAACGAGTAATTAGTCAAAATAGTAAATTAACTGTTGTAGATTATATTATAAAAACAAATTAATTGTTTCAAATTTTTGAAATTTGAAATTTTTCATCCAATAAACAAAGGGCCTAGATATGGATACAAAAAAATTTCACTTTTGTGAATTCATAATTTCTTTTATTAAGATAATTTCAAAACTCTTTTGGCATACTTTAATTTTTTTGTTTGCATATTGTTTGGTTAACGTTTTTAAATACTGTTCTAATCTCATTTTTACATTTTTAATTATCATATTTGCAAATACAATTCAGCATGAAAATGAGAACAATATAGTTATTACCAAGAAATAATTGGATGGATTTCTTGCAAAAGTTTTCCTGCCTTCAATTGTCAACCGAGAAGTAAAACACCCTTTAAATCATATGATTTATGGGGTTGTTTTAATAGTCAAAGTGTTGGTGAAATGATTTTTTTTTTGTGAGCGGCCGGTTCCATACAGAAGTTTATACAGAAATGATGGAATTCTTTGTCACTCCATTATTGAGAAGATCTGTTCATCTGAAGATGTTATTTTCACAGGATAAAGTACTAGCTTATACGTCCAAAAAAATCGGAAAGGAGAAATAATTGTCCTGAAATGGCCAAGAAATTTGCCTGCCATGAATGTAATCGAAAATCTATGGGCAATCATGATAAATAGAATACAGAAACCGTTGACAAAGAACAAAAAAAGATCTCACTGAATGCATCCAAAGTGTTAGACATATATTACACAGGAACTTTACACACCCAATATCATCGCCCAAAAGAATTGGGACTGTTGTGTCGGCAAAAGATGATTCTACAATATGGTAAACTCAATTATGCATATAAAAAAAAGATAAGATATGTCCGATTTACCAATGCGTGAAATTAGTTTTATTTGCGCTGGCGCATTTTGTAACAACAATATCTTCAAAGCAGTGATTAAATTTAATTATTATTTTACTGATTTTTTTATTAACTTGTGCATATAATTATTTCACCTTATTTATTTATTTAGCCAAATTTATTTAATTAATTAATTATTAACTTTATTTTATTTTGTTTTATTTATTGTATATGTTTATCATTTAATTAATCTATTCTTATTATATTTTAATTAAATTTTAGCTATTTTTTATTTATTTAATTTATTTTTATCAAATTCCATCATAAATGTTTTGTTTTATTTACTCATTTATATTTATAACTTTGTCATTAAAACGCCAAAATGCAGAAAACATTAGTAAGCAGTCTTCATAGCGCCGCCATCTTAGTTTGACAAAAAAAGTTATGAGTTTCACCCCCCTGAGCCTAATAGCCAAAAAGTTAAATTGCTTAATACTATACACCAGATATAAGCCAAATAGAAAAACAGCAAGTTAACTGGGTCGGCTTTTAAAACGATTACATAAGGACCAACCTCTCAGCTAACGAATAAAACATTTAACAACCATTATGGCATACAAAGGCTTAAACATAAACATGTGTATTGGAAATCGAATAAGCAATAGCACAAATTTACAGTAACAGTTCATACAAACTTCGTAGCGAACACAAGAGCATACGAGTCACTGAACGGCGCACTCGCGAATTAAAACGTTCCAATTAGCGAGAACAAAAATTAGATAAATAAATTTTATCAAAAAGTCTCTATCAGTAAAGTTCCAAGTCCGGGGAAGTCCATTAAGAATAGAATTTTACAACCAGTAAAGAATACAGGAATTTATACACTTTGTAAGAATCTTTTCACTTCGGTGACTCCAAGCCACAAGAGAAACCTGTGAAAAGAAATTGACACAAAAGCTGGATAAATAAAATTACGCTGAAACGCTGACGTTAAATCACCAGACAAGAAACTTGGGCTAAAATTGTGGCTTGACTCAAGATAAAAATTCTACAAACGGTAGAACGCACTTCACTCAAAATTTTATGATGACAAAGCCGAAATAGCTCGAAAAGTAGGCTCGCATGCCTCCGGGCCAAAGACCACATACCTGAGTGTAAAAATGCATATCACGGCGACTTAATTCTGGGAAGGATTTTCTGACGAATGCGGCCGCACGGCCTACCGAAAATGTAACACTCACCAAGATGAAGCCCTGGTCGGCGACCGTGACACTCGGCACACGAGGCAGCACGTCGAACGGCGTCGTCGGGCACTTTTCAATCCGCGGAGACTCGCATTTTGCCACGCAAGCATTCTCCGCCAACGGAGCTTCCCCGCACAGCCGGGTATTACGCAATGAGGCACTCGCCGCCTCCGTAGACGACTCCGTTGCGGTGACTTGAGGACGAGCCCTCTCCTCCGGCGACATGAACACCAGACAGTCTCGATGACCTCCGTCGTTCGTGGCCAGGAGCTTCTTTTTCCTCCGTCGTTCGTCGGTAGACGCCAAACTCCCTCTTTCTCTCCGTCTCCGCTCTCGCTTCAAGACCGCAGTCGATAACCGCGCTCCTCCCTCATTGGTTGATGCCTCGTGATCCCGTCGATGACGATGACGACGTCGATTGCGTCTTCGCTCCGAATTGTAAAATATTCTGGAGCGAAAACGATCGATTATGTCGCCGGAATCATTAAAATTCCGTGACAATTATGTTCCTAAAGAGAAAAGACACAAGTTTCAATCTAAATGTGAAGTAGGGATCTTTATTGGCTATTTGGGAGAACGAATAACATATCGTATGCATAATCCTAACAGTGAACAAGTCATAGAAACTAGGTCAGCTAGGATGATAGAATCAATTTTGGGTTCTACCTTAATAAATGCTGAAAATGACAAAACCAATGAAGGAAATGAAACTGTACCTATTGAATGGTGGGAAATTGGAAAGGATAATTTTAATTCCACTGATGAGCCAAATGTTAGAACTAACCAAACGCAATGAAGATGATATTGATAATGGTATTCAAACTTCCTTAATGATAATCTGAGGCATGGTCATAATCGACCTGGTCATAATCTGAGGCATGATAATCGACCTGGTCATAATCGATAATGATAATCTGAGGCATGGTCATAATCGACCTGGTAGGAAAAAGGGGGATACTAGGGCAGTGTTAGAGCTAAGACACAGGGACAGAATTGAGCAGGATGAGGAAAAGATCAAAGAAATAGGAGTAAGAAGATCGCAAAGAATTGCTGGTAAACAGGTTATTAATGCAAATTTAACCGAGACCGCCCCTAAAAGTTATAGTGATACCCTGAATTCCGAATTTAAGAGCCAATGGGATGAGGCCATGAGAGATGAATTAAAACTCGTTAGAAAAACACGATGTTTGGTAACCAATTACGAAAACACAAAACATGAAAGTTATTCCTTCAAAGTGGGTATATAATATCAAAGAAAATCCTGATGGTTCTATCAAACGTAGGAAAGCCAGATTAGTCGCAGTAGGCTGCAAACAAAAGTTAGGAATTGATTATGAAGCTAGTTTTGCTCCTGTAATGAAAATTGAGACTTTTAGATTACTAATGGCAATTGCAACCAATGAAAACTT
>JAHWFO010091957.1:873935-912145 GCA_023313115.1 Rhysida immarginata
ATGTTAATAACAACTTGGCAACATGCTTAGAGAGTAATACAATTCATCCATGGCACTTGACATGGTCTCTCGTTTACAAATACGCCTAATTACGGGCGTTAAATTTCAACTTTTCCGAAAAGCTTAAATAACTCATAACGTAGAATATGAGGATAACATAAATATTACTGTCCAAGTCCAGAAATTTAATTTAGTCCATGTCCATACACCTTAACTGAGTCTATTTCGGTAATAGTCTAAACCGTAGATTCAGGCATTTTAAATTGCGAAAACAAAGAAAGTTCACATATATATAATCCAAGCTTCTTACTTAAAAATTCGTAGGATACATTATTACAAGCACTACAACACACCTGGAATAATTGAACACTTAACAAATACGTGAACGAATTCTTACTCAATAGAATACAACACTCTTACGCATTTGAAAATAACCGTCGAACGAATGTTCGTCTGAAAGACTGGTTTCTAAATTAGAAAGGAAATAAAACCATAGAACTGAGTTTAAATATGAATATTCAAACAAACAGCTTATTAACCTTTTCCTCTTAGATAAACGTCACAACAAAGGAGAGTAATCTTACACATAACTTTACATTATAGCAAAATGGATTATGAAATCCAACGGCTCTCATTTATTTAACATAAAAGATATGTGAATCCGTACTGGGACGATAGATAGGCATTTAGCCCGGCAGGAAAGAAACCTTTCACAGTCCTACGCCCGTCGCACTCTCTTCCATGCAAATCCATAAGTATAGCTGACCACTCACACGGGTTTGTGCACGTTAGCGAAAAGTAACTTACGGTTGCCGTTGTGGACACCGCAAGTGGACGATACACCACCAACCTTTTAGTTTCTTTCTGTAAGTTCCAGCACGCTGTTCCGTTTTCGTCTATGTAGTCGTTCCTCCGTAGAAACGCCGCCTGACGTGCTTCACTGCCGAACGCACCTTGATTCAGCCAAGCTTGAGGACGGCTCGCCACGTCGTCGCTTTTATCTGGCTGCGGGTCTCGGGGCTTTCCGCCATCACGGACGACTGTAAAGAGTCCTCTCCTCTCTCGTGCCGGCCCGGTAAAACTCAGGTGTTTACCTCTTGAAGTCTCACTCACTCTCCTTTCCACCGACGAATCCTCCCGCCAAGAAAGCTTCGGCTTGACGTCACGGAATTTCCTCTGATCTCCATTGGCCCTTGCGTGGTGTTGGTTGTGACGACACTGTCTGCCCCGCTCCTCCCCCGCCTTCGAACGGGTGAATATCCGCGAGCGGTAATAACAGCCAGTGTCGCCGGAAATCACTTGAGGAACCGATTTCCGTGACACTTTCGAAAGATAGAGGCGGTCTTGTTGATAGTTAAACAACGTATGCGCCAGCTTGAAGAAATAAAGTCTTCTCTTGTTTGTGTGGTTGACACGGCTTCTAACAAGCGCGCTCGCAAACGATATCTCATTGTAACAAAATTAATCATCGTTGAAGTCGCAACTTTGTTGGCACTCTTCATTGTTGCGTCGTCTTTCTCATTAATTTTTTTGACTCCGATGCATAGAGATAGATAAATATACCCAAAAACAGCTTGAAAGCAGGAGTTAAGGGAGTTAACCCGAGTCGCACTCCAATCGAATAAAGAAACAAACTCCGAAAGACTCTAAGCGTACCTTAATGTTGGACGTCAAGGGAGTTAACTCCGAGCGAATAAAGAAACGGAGACCAAATGACTCGGAGCAAATAAATAAACGGAATCCGAATGACTCAGAGTCACGGGAGTCACTCGGAGTGACTCCAAGTGAATAAGTGAACGCACCCTAGGTGGTGTTGCCTCTACTCAAAGCCTGAGCGCGAAAACGTCATACATTGTTACATCACCTACGGTAGGGCATTGTTAATCAAATTTCTACCAATAATAAGCTCTATCAAATTGTCCCTAACGTAGGTGATGTAACAATGTATGATTTTTCCGTGAGCAGGCTTTCTCTATAGGAGATATTGGCCAGGGCCGGTCTTTTTCGTCAGGTACGATGCTTTGCCTTAATGATTCAGTTTTAAGGGGGATAGTTATAAAAAATAAAAAATAAATAAAATAAAAAAATCGTTATTATTTCTTATTTTTATTAAAATCTTTGGAGAGATGTAAGAAATTATTCTAAAACAAATAAGAGACTACAACTTCTAGGCGTGCAGCTGCTCAAGCTTTTGCTGAAAATGTGTGGGTACTTTCCCTCATGAGCTAATAACTGGAGAAAATTTATTTTTCATATGGTTTTTGCAATTTAGTAAATTCCTTTAGAGAAGATTTAGACGTAGTAACTTTCTTTAGAGAAGTTATAGATAATGTGTCAAATAAATTTGAGGCGAGAAGAAGAAGCCAGAAGAAGTCAGAAGATGCTAGAAAAGATAGAATTGAAGATCGAGCAGCTTCTTCTCAATCGCCCTCCCCCGCTGAGAATAGCACAATCGAAATCTCATTGGAGAAAAATAAGATGAAGCAACCAATGAGAAGAAAGAAAAGTCGGCGAGCGAAACTCGGAGCGTCGCCGAGAGAAAGAGAAAAAGAAAAAAGGAGAAGCGATATCGTAACGAAAGAAGAAGGACGGAAAAATGAAGGCGTCCGAATGCAAGATCAAGAGAGCGTGACCAAGGTTCGCAAACGGACAAGAGTGGCGAGCAGGAATCTCCGAGGACGGGACGGACTGAAATAATCGGCGCAGTGCGGAAGCTTAGAGGAAGCGGCGGCCGATAAAGACGTAGCAAAAGAATGCAACGCTAACTTTCTACTCAAGCCTTGCTTCCCTTCAATAAGTTAGCCAGTAAGATAGTTTCCTATCAAGAATATTCGTAGCTTTATTTAGTCTGCTAAGTGATATTTGTATTGACAAAAATAACTGTCTTGCTATTTTCCTATATGATATAGTGGCTCCCGAACCAGTCCTCCTTACCTGCCTTTGGCAAGAGTTAGAAGTTCCCGACGCGGTCGACAATATAGTGTTATGTCAGCCAATCGGAACAGCCAAGAAAGACCAACGGAATTATTTATGTTTGATTTGTTCAAATTACAAAGTAATAGTTTGTGTAGCTTTTCACGATAATCGTCAATTGAAGGCCCATCATTAACTTTACTCTAGACTATGTGTAATTTATTAATTGATGCTAATTTCATTATTGCGGCCTTCTAATTATTTGTGTCATGAATCAAGACTATTGCGGATATTAGTTCTACTTTCAGAAATAATTCATTAAAGTTCATTTATTCGTTTACTCTGCTCCATTTGTTCCCCTCTATCATAATTCCTAAATTAATAAGAATTTATCCATGATATAATGTTTATCTAAACGTATTAGACAATTCTAAAGATCTCAACTGATTGTGTGAGACGCCAATCCTTGCTGCTAAAACTGATATTATCAATATAAACAACCACATTCAGGACATGATTCCACGCTCTGTGACTGGATACTACTTTATTGAAACTGTTACATGTTGAAGAGAGATGCTGATGAGGCTGTAAACAGAGTTCCTTAACTCTCTCAATCCATTTATTAACTGTTTTTGAATATAGACAGAAGTAAATCAATACTCAAAGCCTTTCTTTGATATTTTGATATATTGATACTCAAAGGATGCAATGTTGAATTTTCCTGGGTGAACCCAATTGGACACAAAATTACAGTGCGAGCATTTAAAAGAATCCTTTTCGTTTTCCAAATATATACTTTATTAAGGATTTTTCGTTAAATTCAAATTTTGATATTGCAAAATTTCACCAAACAAACAGCCCGAGCAACGCCGGGCAAATCAGCTAGTTTTTTCATAAAAGCAGAGTTCACTATGAGTACGTCCAAAAAAGTCCATCAATGCAACACGCATCTGCACAAATAATCGTCACGTGATTTTAGCAATTGCGTGCGTCATCGGTCCAAGTTTTTAGATATACCCTTAATAACAATTTAACGTGCCTGATCTGTTTTTACTAAAGTTTAGTTGTCAGATTTTTAGTCACAGCCTATGTCAATGAACAAAAGATGAGGCAAATCTTGAAAACACTAGAATTTTGCTGACGAATAGCCTATATGACCGATTGTATATAGTTTTTTAACGAGAAAAAAGCATCAAGAACATTAAAGTTAGCATACACGAATGCTTGCAATAAAATACGAGATATATTTAGATAACTATATAAATTATGTCAAATATTGTTCACAAGAAAGTAATAATTTAATTTAGAATCCGACGTTATCAAATATATTGATTTGTGCAAATTCAAGAAATAAGCTTTGTTCACTTTTTTGTTTTTGAATAGTAAACTTGTACATTGAATTGAAGAAATCTATATCATAAGTCACATTGGCCGTCACCAGTTTTTTCGTCACAACAATGTAACCGTTCGAAAGATGTAACTGAAGATGTTCGAAAGGACGAAATTTAACTTTAGATAATTAATAATATACTGTAAATATGTACATAATACAGTACAACGTGTGCAGAAATAATGAATTTATCACGAAAGGCGTGTAATTTTCGTTGTTTTCTGAGTGACTGAGCGCTATCAAGAATTTCTTGACTTTTAAGCTTCAAATTATGATGAAATCATGTGTTGAAAAATAAAATGATGTAAGTTGCAATTTGATGCAGCACACATCGCCATTTTGACCTGATGATTATACAGGACCTCTGAGAGCGCCACTGTAAAAAAAAAAACAAAAAACTTTCATACGACCGATATGACATTACTATCCTGTCATTTTTTCATCCATGCTAAAAATCAGGTCTTTCCAATATGTTGATTGGCTGAAAACTAAACTTCCAAGCAACGTGTCATTTCCCAGGCAATAAGCATTAAACACGACGCGATTGTGACAGGCTGCTGCCTCTCACTTTCCGATTTGCTCGGCTTTGCGTACATCCCAATCGTGTGCGGCTCAAGCACAGCATGAGGACCAACCATTCTAGTACAGACTATTATGGCATAAAAATATAGTCAATTTGTATACACCCTGTTATTTCCATTCCTTCTCACAACACAATCACCCAAATGGGTCGGAAATGTCGGTTTGAGACTTTGGATGAGATTATTCCTGGATATGCAACACCTGATGATGACGAGGATGAAACCAGAGAACGTCGGAAAAGGCTCAACAGGCGCCGATCTGCGTTGTCGAGATTTCGAGAGCATATTCAACAGACAGAAAATGAGCAAACGCAAGAGACAGATGAACCTGCGGAGCTACGAGGTTGTTATAAATTGATATTGATGAGAACGAACGGTTTCTGAGTAGTGGATACATCTCCGCTTCTGAAGTCTGCTGGCGCCTGTTCAAGACTGACATCCAAGGAAAGTCACACACATTTTGCAGATGTCTGTGCATCTTCCAGAGATGAACTATTTTGTCTTCAAACCAGACCAAACCAATGCAGAAACAGTGAAAAACTCAAGGCATACTGTGCTCATCCGCATCTTTGACATTTGTGGAAGTCATCCAGATGTACATAATCGACTCTATCAAGAGATGGCGAAGTACTACACGTGGAAAGCCTTGAAGCACTGGCAAACCAAAAAGAAGCGGGTGGAAAGGCTTCTTGTCCCCACAAGAAACAGAACGCTATCATCTACGTCTGCTGTTGTGCCTGGGCCAAAATCGTTGGAAGATCTGCGAACAGTGAATGGAATAGTGTACGAGACGTTTCAACTGGCTGCCAAGGTGCATGGGTTGTTGGAGGACGACTCCGAGTGGCATTGTTGCATGCAGGAGGCCTTCACATTTAAGATGCCACTCCAACTTCATCATCTCTTTGCTATCATTATGGCGTGCTGCAATCCTACCGACCCAAGTAAAGATATTGGATGACTGTGTTGTTGCACTGTCCGAAGACTTTCAGAGAGAATTTGAGAGCGACGCGTCCGACAGGAGGGTCGTCTTCAAAACGCTGCTTGACATAAATCGTCATTTGCTCGGCAACGCGAAAGATGTTTCGTACTTTCCTATTTTGCCACAGTTGACTGAAATTTCGGATGTCTTTGAAGCAGTTTCCTGTTCCAACACAATGACTTCTGTTAAGCAGTCCTACGACCGAGAAATCCTTCGCAGGCTCTCTGAAGAATCGGTGCTGATAAATTCTGATCAAGCTAACGTATTCCTCCGCTGGGGAGGAATCTTTACTTTTTGAGTGGGCCAGGAGGAACCGGAAAGTCATCCAAAAAGATTTTAGATGCTGTTCAACATGAAGACAAGATTGCCATTGCAATTGCAACCAGCGGTATTGCTGCACTGTAACTGATGGAAGAACGAACCGCATCGCTCAGTTTTCAATTTGGGTCCGAAGTTACAGAGTACTCCACGTGCGACATACCGCTTGGTTCACAACTAGCACAGTTTATTCGTCTTACAAGTCTTATCGTATGAGACGAAGACCGATGATGCACAAGTTTGGTTTTGAGGAATATACTTGAGAACGATGAGCCGTTCGGAGGGAAGGTTATTGTCCTGGCAGGAGACTTCCGACAGATTCTCTCGGTCGTTCCTAAAGGTACAGCCGCTGGCATTATCGATACATGTATCAAGCTATTCAAGATTCTTCGACTAACGATAAACATGCGCGTTCAAAGTGCGCCAAATGCAGCGTCTGCAGCAGATGTGCAGGCATTTGCAAAACTTCTGTTGGATGTTGGTGAAGATCGTACACGTTGCCAGACATGCAGAAGTGCATATGCTCGCATTTCAAGTGACATGGTTGTCAAGGTACCCGCTGGTCATGAGTCACTTCAGAAGCTCATCGATTTTGTATACGGAGATCTTCAGCAGCGATACCACGACGCGGACTACTTCTCATTGAGGGTGATTCTGACTCCTCTGTACGCATTCGTGCAAGATGTCAATGATAGCGTTCTGGAATTATACCGGGCCAGGCGCATCTGTATCTCTCTACCGAATCAGTTGAAGTGCAAGGTCTCGATCAAACCCGTTCCCATTGGAATACTTAACACTCTCAGCATATCTGGCATGCCGCCACATAAGTTACGCCTGAAGATTGATGCTCCAGTGATATTGCTTCGAAACACTGATGGTGATCAAGATCTTTGCAATGAAACAAGACTGCAAATTCGCCAATTGAAACAGAATTGCCTCCTAGCAACAATTTTGACGGGTTCCAAGGAAGGAAACATTGTTGCTATCCCAAGGATTCTGTTGATCGCAGACGATGTTGGTCTCCCGTTCAAGCTTCGACACCGACATTTTAAGTCCAGCTGGCCTTTGCGATGACGATCAACAAGGCCCAAGGTCAAACTATCCAGGAATTTGTTCTCTACCTGCCGAAGCGAGTCTCTTGCTAGGGGCAGCAATACGTTGATTTGTCAAGTGCCGCTTCGCGCGACAAGATCAAGATTGTGCTTGGATATGACGTATATGACGTACTTGAAGACCATGTCTACCCTGGCATTGCGTCATAGCGCACTGTATACATTTCTCTGAACTTTTATGATTTTTTAATGCGTGTTTTGTTGATTTTCAAAATACATATCTGTTAACTTCTCTGCCTGTTGTCAATTCATGCCTATTCCACTGGCCCGGCGGAGCACGGGCATGCCTACTTGTTTTTTTCAAAAATTAAAATAAAAAATCGAAACTTTAATAATTTATTTTTAAATATATATAGCTCGAGGTGAGCTTAAGTAAAATAAAATCATTAACATACTGATTTTTACTGTGTTAATGTTTTTTGCACGGGCTCGTAAAGTAAATTAAAAATACAAGCGGATAAATGATTGTTAATTTATCTCTGCTAAAGATTAAATAATATTCTTTGCTGAAATTATTAAAGTAATTAAACAACGTATATAATTCCATCTGTTAATAACTAGCAACTGCTATGAGAATGTACTCATGTATGTACTGGTGGCATTTTCGATTTCTTTTTATTTTGGTTTCTTCCTTCATTATATTTTCTTTGGTCAACTTATCACTTGGAATACCTTGCTATTATCAGAGCTGTTCAATGAATTTCTGCAAAGACTACCACGATGATATAGTCGAATGTCGCAACGCCTCCTGTGTCAAAATGATTCACTGGGCGGGAAAGGATACAATGGTGGAAAAATTTCGGGGATGCGCCGTCGACGATCGAAACACTTGTACCCTTGATGGTATCGAGGAAATTTGCTTCTACGTCTGCAATACTGAATTATGCAACCGTGAGTCAAACATGAAACCACTTGCCAGTATAATTGCAACGTTGAATCTCTTTTTGTTTTGGGGATTATTCTGAAAAGGTTAAATTAAATATTCCACAAAGTTTCATATATTCATTATCAAATTTTTCTTTATAAAAAGAAATGATATGTAAAGAAAATTTCATGCCGCTTAAAAAAAAACTTCTATAAGACTTCTAAAAATCTACAGGGTGTTTACACACTCTGTGTACAAATTTTTAGGGGTTGTAGAGGACCTTATTTTGAATATATTTTGCCAATAAACCTTGGAACGCAATTGAATCCTTGATACATGAAAAAACCATCAAACAGATAATTCACCGTTATTCTCGAATGGAATATGATGTTTGTAAGTATGATGTTTGACATATTTTTATGCATCAAGGATTTAATGCGACTCCCAGTTTACTGGCAAAAAATACTCAAAATAATTTTCTCTATCGCCTCTAAAGGTTTGCACACACAGTTCGTAATCGCCCTATTTATAGCAGGTGATTATACACGGTGTTTACAAACACGGCAAAAATTCAAGGGGTGATTATTTGGGTTATTTTAAGAATCTTTTGTCCTTTCATGATTTTCGGAATGCCGCTTTATTTCGAAGATACAGAGCGATAACGGTTTTTCGGCAAAGACAATCTTTTATTACCTAATATTATTTCACTTTCAAAGCAAAAATAAAATAATAAATTATGTTACATTATTATTATTATTATTATTATTATTATTATTATTATTATTATTAATCAATTTAAATAATTTTGAATCTCCTAGAGGGTGTTGATCCAAATTCAGTAGTAGGTCTTGATCTTTCTTCCTGATTTCTAATGTCTCGTAAGCTTCTAGCAATCTCTGTCTTTGACGTGTTGTATAATTTTAAGTCGTTTTTCGTAAAGTCGTGTACACTTTTAATGCATGTCTGGCTAACGCTGAATTTGGGGCATCTGAATCGTGCGTGGGCCAAGTATTTTTTCCTTCTCATCTCAGCGGTACGAATAATATGACCTCGGTAGATCCTGCACATTTGCTGCAAGAAATTTCATATACGCCGAACTGTAATGTTGGAGGAGTCTTGCCCTTAAGGTTACCCAACAAATTGGTTTGCCGGCTTTTGAGAATAGCCGTTGACAATTCATGGCCTGGGAAGATTTTGTGATCAGACGAGGTGTATTTTACCCTAGATGGAGCATTGAGTACTGAAAACTGTCGCTTCTGGGTATTGCAAGTCCTAATGTTATGCATGAACAGCCTCTGCATTCTTCTTTCATTGCTGTATGATTTTTTCCTTCTACTAATTTCACTCCTGGCCCCTTTTTCTTTGAGTAAAACACTCCTCAAGGCCCTAAGAGGTGTTCCCTCTCCAAACTGATGATCTCAAAAAGAGAAGAGATTTCAATTCAAAATCAAGTTTTTGGTAATTTTTCACGCAAAACCACACTACAGTGCTCTTTTCCTTTATTGTTCATCTACTTGACGCGTGGGTTTTTACCTTCTTCTGCAAAGCCATTCGATGCACTTCTCAAGGTTGTCCAGAGAAAAAAAAATCATAAACTTTATTACCAACGTATGCAGTTATATTAGAATCCCTCTCTTCAATTTGGGTATTTCTAAATTGCACATATTGAAATAAACTTTATGAATGTCCACAATGGCTCGTTCAGCACTTGTTTGATGCCCATTACTGAGAAATTCTGCAGCAGCAAGTCATTCCTGCCTTATAAGAATGAGAATGCTTAGACTACTGTCTTCATGCAAGATCGTGCAACACCTCATATTACCTGACAAGTGAAGTAACTGCTTCGTGCCAACTTTGGATATGATCGGGTTATTTTGAGAAGTTTTCCCAGTGCCTGGTATCCTTGTCCTCTGGATTTGAATCCCTGTGACTTCTGGTTGTGGGGATTTTTGAAAGATCGTGTCTATGGAGGGAGCTGACAGACCCTGCCTGAATTGAAAGCAAGCATAACACGCCATGTTACTGCAATTCCTCAAGAAACCCTCCGCGCTACTGTTGAACACGCTATAACGCGATTAGAACATGTGATTGAAACAAATGGAATGCATATTGAACAAATACTGTTAATAAATAATTTTTTGTGTTTCCAATTTGTGTATCCTGTTCTTTATGGGCCACTTTTTAACCTAATTGTCGATATTTGCAAAAAATCTCTTCTCCATGGTCTATATAACGTATTCCAATTATACGGGCTTTAGAGGGGTGTAAATAGTGTAATTTAAATTATAACCACCCTGTATGTAATGTTTCCTTCTAAGTGGAATTTCTTAAGTGTTTTTTATACAGTTGGATATATTTTCTAAAATACTTAAAGAGCTTTTAATGATTTCGGTATATCGATTTGGTAGTCGAGGTTTTGATTCCAATGAGTCGCTTTTCCTTTATTTAAGTTGCTTCCTTTGTTTAGATCAATTCTTGCAATCAATTTTTCACCCACTGGTCAAACGACTCCAAATATGGCACTCCAAATTCATTTCTGGTGACAGTACAATCAAGTACAAAAAGGTACAAACTCCTCCATTGACGATGGCCATCAAATGATTAAATTATTTATCCAGCAAAACATAAATTATTAACAGATATAAACAAGCTACAGTAAGACTCGTCTGACCTTCACTCTTTCAAAAATAGAGTAATACAACCCTAGCGTCAATGAACTTCGGACACCTACAGAATTTTGGATAAGTACAACGAAACTAATTGTAAACAAATGAAAATTACTTTATTGAGTGCACAGAGCTTTAGTACAACTGTGATATAGCATTTTAACATAAAAAAACGAGAAAATTAAATAAGCGACTTTTTTGTAATGTTCCGTTTTCAACACGTTGCAATGAATTTCGTACACCGTACCGTTTATTGCACATTACCACTGAGTGGCGTCACCTTTCCGACGAATGACGCTCCGAAGTCGTTGAGGCATGCTGGACACTAATTTCTGCGTTGTTTCTACTGGAATTTTGTCCCACTCTTCGGAAATACACGCCCGCAACTGCTGCAGTGTTCGAGGCTTCCGCTGTCTGACTTTTCGCTTTAAAATGCGCCATACATTTTCAATGGGTAACAGATCTGGGCTGCAGGCAGGCCAGTCAAGCACCCTGAAACGCTACTGTTGTAGCCAAGCCTTGGTGTTCCGAGCAGCATGAGGCTTCGCGTTGTCCTGCTGAAAGATGCTTGGTCTTCTATTGAACAACTTTTGGCGGGATGGACGCAGATGCTGTTGAAGAATGTTTATATAGGCAGCAGAGTTAATAGTGCCCTCGCAAAAGTGAAGCGATCCTGTCCCGGCTGCACTCATGCAGCCCCACACCATCAGCGATGCAGACTTCTGAACTTTCCTCTGGTAACAGTCGGTATGATTACTTTCGTCTTGGTCCTTAGCACCTTGCGACCGTTGTTGCCATACATCACTGCAAAAGCGGACTCGTCGGACCACAGAACACTATTCCACTGAGCAAGGGTCCACTTTAGATGGGTTCTGGCCCATGCTACCCGGCGACGCTTAGCTACAGTGTTCATAAATCGCTTACTCTTTGTAGCGTGTAAGTAATAGTTGCATCTTCTGATGTAACGGCGGACTGTGCTTGCGGATATGGGTATATGAAAATATTTTCGAGCCCAAACAGTCATTTCACTTATGGGAGCATGCCTGTGTTTCACAATGTAACGTCGAAATACTCGTAGGTCCCTAACATTCAATAATCGCTGCTTGCCTGGTGCAGTCCCTGGTTCTTTTTTCCGATTTCTCTGAAACGCTTGATGATCCTATTAACGGTAGAGAGTGGAACTGATAATTCATGGGCAATAGCTCGCTGAGATTTGTTATTCTGGAACTGCTGTTTATTTTTTTGCCGTATACACGTTTCTACTGGCTTACCACGTCCCATGGTTCAAAACAACACGAATACTGTGCTCTGTCGCGTGGACGGTGCTTTTAAAGCCTGATGTAAAGCATTCGGAGCGTTTCTACAGCCTTCAGGAAAGTTCTTTATGCTGGTGACCCCTTGTGTACGAAGTTCTTTGAAACCTGTTGACAACGCAATTTTACATAAATTTGAATAAATTATTTCACACCATTAAATCGATTCTAAATCGATGTTGATATTGTTACATATACTCAGTAAATCTATTTTCATTAGCCTGCAATCCTCTGTATGCACTTTTCACTGTGTTTTTAGCCTAATTACTTGGTGTCCGAAGTTTATTGACGCTAGGTTTGCATAACCCTATGTTATTGTCACCGATACATCTTGAATGCTCCTCTTGAACGCCTTGATAATTCAGATGAACGTCAAAGTTTTAATAAGCTTGGCATAAAAATTTTATGAATGTTAAAGCCTTTATTGTGAGAAAGATTCACGTCATAAAGAGTGAGAATAGTAAAGAGGATATAACGGTTATGCTGGCTTAAATAAGATAAATTGGCAATTTGATGGTTCAACGTTCTTAGCATTTCTAAAAAGTTGATTTCAGTTTTTTTTTTCAATCTCTAGAATAGTTGATGCATCGAAATGTTTAACATAAATACTGAACTTTTATTTCAGTTCTTAAATAAAGTTAGTATAGTAATGTTTGGCGATCTATACGTAAGGGTGTCTATCTCTTTCCAGAATAGCAAATAAGAATTTTAGAAGAAATTTAACTTTGGAACGTTACATAAATACAAGTTTTTCCTTAAAGAAAATTTAATAAGTAATTCTATAAATCTAGAGCTCAATATTGCCAGAAACTGTGGAAAATGGTACACTGTATAATAAAGGAAATACTTCCACAAAATTATTTAAATAATGGCATGCGCAATTCGACGATAGGGAAACTCTAAATAAAGATAATCATTTCTTTATTGAATTTTCGATAAGAAGATGGCGTTGGTTGTAGATTAGCTATTATCTAAAGATACAATAGTTCGTAAGTACAATAACATCTTTTTTTTTTAGTCGTTTTCTGAAAAAATTGTTGTTCAATGACTTTTTCGAGATTTTCGGAATTTCTTAATTGTAAATTTTACTTCTTATTATTGGTTTCAAATGTTTTGGAATCAGTGTGTGAGGCATTCATTGTACAAGGCCGAGACAGTGAATTTCAGTTGGAATCAGCTGAATATACAAAGATTCGCGATACTACTGTACAGTCATTATACCCACTATCGTTATTCTAAACTATGCAGAAGAGTTTCAAGCGTTCCAAAACGTTGCCCTCTTGGTTATTGCATAAATGGATCTGTGAGTTGTTCTAGTTACTCCATATCAGTAAATATGTGCAATTATTCATCAAATCCATGATGGCGAATATGGAAATGTACAACAACGAGCATATCGTCTAGCATTTTAAATCAGTCCTTGCATCACCATAATCCGAGATTTCGTTGATCATAATGTCATATTTCAGACCACTGAATTTAGTAGTTTCTATTGAATGGTGAACAGTTCTTAGCAAGTGTGACAATAGAAAACAACTAACACTGAAATTAATTTCACATGATTGTTTATACGAGAAGAAATTTACCCCCCTCCCGAGTTCATCTATTTTGTAGCCACTTTATGCGCGATATTTAACCCCCGTTTTTTAAAACGAGTATGTAGAAAATGGGAAAGAGCCCTACCTTCTTTCCTTTCTCATTATTTCCAATCAAACAACTTATCACATGCTATGTGTTGCCACTTGAAAACAGAGACTGATTGACCGTTACCACCACTTCGACCCCACTGAGACAATTTGTAGATTTTGCATAAAGGAATCTGCATACTAAATTTAACTCCTTTACATACCTATATACCGAAAATCCGTTAGATGAACTCCCCCCCCCTAACTTTCATCTCTGGAACTCCGACCCTAGTGAGCCAATCAAAAAGAAACTAATTAGTGAAGTAACACAAGTCCTTAGTAAGATAATTTCAGTCTTCTACGTCAAAAAATATAAAAATATGAAGGGGACAGACGGACATGGTAAAACCAATAAGTAGCTCTATTCTTCCTCTACGTAATAGATCACAGTCGTATACGTATTTCAGAAAAGTGAAATCATCCAGCCAAGTAAAATGAAAATGCTCAATATGTCAGGTATGAGAACAAAACAAAAAGAGGAGAGAAAAAAGGAGGGAGGAGGTGGGGAAGAGAAATAAAATTAAAAAAATAAAATAAAATAAACAATACTGTTGCAACATTTATTCTACTTTGATCTTTCATTTACTTGAGACTTTTACTTATACTTACGAGGGGTACTCTAAAAGTTATTCATAAACTGTGAGATGTCGTTGATGCGATTTGATGCCCCGTTGGTGAATCTTTTGATCATTTCTTGGCACCCCCTGCACTGAGGCTGCTTTCTGCTCTTGACTCAACAAACGAGATATCCATCGTGATGAAACATTCCTGAGTTGCAGATGTTCATGCAAAATTGTTTTAACCGCTGATAATCCAATGCCCAGGTTTGCTTGAATCCGAGAATAGGTTAACCGATTGTCATTCGCGATTATAGCCGACACAGTATGGATGGTTTCCGGCGTAAGTGCATCGTCTGGCCGTCCCCTGCGAGGTTCATCTTCAAGTGACCGTCTTTCCATTTTAAACCCATGATACCTGGACGAAACTGGCTTTACTCGGAGCTTTGCCATGAAATGTCTATTGTAAAGTTTCAAAAACAATCCGACATTCCTAAGACTTTGGAATAATCATAGAAAACCATAGCATTCCTGCTTATTAAGTTCCATTGTGCTTTACGCTTATGTCCCAGTGCGCAAGCTTTAGAATTGTCGACGCGAAAACAATGAAACGTGGCACGCTCAAATCTTGCACGCGACCATATGATAGAGTGAAGTACTTGGAGAAAGTAAAACATATTTGGTGGGATGCAGCGTTCCTGGCTAAAAGCTTTTAGAATGTCCATCGCACGTCCCTTACTGCCTATTTACAGGGGTATTTCAAAATGATTGATATTTCCTCATCCATAACTCTAGAATAGTAGCAGTTTGAAATGGGTAAAGATAGACTATACGCCCGTGTATTACTATTTTACTGCATAACGTTGCTGTACGAGAAATTTCACTGTGTATATGTGCGGATACGTTCTTGGTCAAAGCGAGAAAACATGGAAGCAGAAATCATGGACAACAATGAAAAGTCCTTATTTGTGAATATGTGTATTATGAAAGTCCTTTTTATTTGGAGTCAAGAATTTGCTGTTTCGGAGCAGCCATGTATGGGAATATTTCACCGGTCGCAGAGTTCTGTTACTCTGGCAATAAGTTTCTCTGGATGTTATCCTGTTTAGAGATTCTAGGGTAAATTTACTTACTTACTTTTCAAACCCGCTTAACCGTTCGGGTCACGGGAGGAGCAGCCCTATGAAGGATCTCCAGCAATCGCGATCTTCCGCCATCAGGCGCAGGTCCTCAATGGTCATATCCTAGCCACTCTAACCCAGATTCTCCATGTAGTCTAGCCATCTTGTTCTAGGCCGACCACTTGGTCTACGGTATAGCATATTCGAATGAAGGTAATAACTGTAGTGCTTCATGAACCATATCTGCCGGATCTTGCACTTAGCGACTACGCGCTGTTCGACGCAATAATAGAGGCGCTTCAGAAGTCTGTCCGAAAGTTGCGCTGGGATGCCCCCAAATAATGGTTTCCTGCAGCAATACGGAAACTGCCTGAATGATAGCAAGCATGCCTACACATTAGTGGGTTATCTTCTTTCTTTCTCTAAAGTGTGATAAGGTACACGAGGCGGAACTAACAACAATTGTTCACTCTGCTTTGTTAACATGCCTGGCCAACACCTCCTAGACAGAAGGCCTAATAACGGAAACGTCATACATTGTTGCAATATCTTTAGTCGACCATTGTTAAGCCTATTTCTACCAATAATAAGTTCTACATTTGGTCGACTAATGATGATGTAACAATGTATGACGTTTTCGCTATCAGGCCTTCTATCTAGGTGGTGTTGGGCTGGCCAACTCCTCCTATAAAGAAAGCCTCGGGATAGCCCCGTCCGCTATTGGTTATGCAAAATAGAGGGCGAAGAAGGCGGAGCAACGGAGAAATAAAAGGCGAGACAAACGAAGGAAAGAGGACTGGCTCAGACGATTCTCCCAACGACAACATAGGAGGAAGGCAACCATGATGGATTGGAAGCAGTACAGAGGATCAGACAACCCTCTCTTGCAGCCAGCCTAAGGAACGAAGCGGCACTCGCCTCCTCCGTCCGCCCTCAAGGACTCAGGGAGAAATTCGGGACAGGCATGTGTGAGAATTTATGAATCTAATTAATGTTCTTAACTATACCTCGACAGTGCCTCTGCAGCGCCGAGAGGAGATCCACATCGCCAATCAAGATACGGGATTTGATGTCTTCACCGCTGCAAAGGGACAGTATGGCCCTGCATTAAGCGACAGCGTTCCCGATCCGGCCGATTCATCTATTGAGAACTCCACCTACGAACCAGACCACGACGCCCCATGCACGACACCGCTTCTGTTTGTCTCCGGCATCCCATTGACTTCGTTTCAGCACAACCAAATCAACTGGAGCGCATCTCGGCGTGGCGTCATTCCCTGTGCGCGGGCCCGTAAGCAGGATAGGGTGAGCGCGCGAGATCAGGTAGCAGACTTTCGTGTACGTCGTAAGTGCATATATCATAAGAGTGCTATTTCGTGTTATCTGAACAGTGTTATCATTGAATATGCCCATATTAGGAATGACTTTTGTTCTAATCTGTTGTCTATTTCAGTAATACACAGGACAAGGTGACATTACTGCCCGGCCAAGACGACCTTTATGCATCGACCATATTCTACCTCACCCGGCCTCAAGCAAGATATTATTGTAGAGAAGAATATAAGATGTATTGAACTCGCATATTACAAATTTTATGTTTCAATGAGTATTAATTTATTATTTTGTTTCAATTAAACTATTTTATTTCACTAAGCAAATCTTCATCCCTCACTGTCATATAAACACGTGACAGACAGGCCCTCGCCAACACCTCCTAGAAAGAAAGCCTGTGCACTGAAAATTCAATAAATTATAGTCATAAGAAGTCATAATTTAGAGCTTACTATTGGTAGAAATACGATTAACAATGCCTTTTTATGATGATGTAACAAAGTATGAATTTTCAGTGCACAGGCTTTCTTTTTAGAAGGTGTTGCCCCGGCGAGGAAAAGTCACCTGATCATAGTAGTCCGGCCAACAATCCAACTTTTATTGTTTCCAACAAACGAAAAAATATCGATTGTTAAAATCCAAGATGGAAACAATGAATGTTATATTGAGAACAAATGGAGCCAGAAACTGTGGACACAACTTGACAAGAACGACAGGAAACCACTAATCCACATAAGATATTTATTAAAACGTATGCGCATTTCGGCAGCCAAGCTGCCTTCTTCAGCGTATACAAAGACCTAATCAGAACAAAATAAATCTGTTCTGATGCAGGAAAGAATTACATCGTCATATATATATAGTAAAGTGGGGTTGATTATGATCCAATTACAGAGTTTCTAATACCATAAGCACGAAAATATATATATAAAAATAAGTTTTTAGTAGGCAGTCTTCAACTAATCATTGGTCCTGGTTGGATTATTCAGTCTATTGGTCAGTTTAGGCAGGTGTAAGAGTTTCCCAATGTCCATCAATTGGCTCACATCCAAAGGGCCCGAGTCACTTGTTCAGCAATCTTGAGGGGTCTTCACTGTTTATAGCATATAACTCAATAAAGTTCAGCAGACGTGGGTCGCTAGTGCTATGTATGATGTCGAAGTCTTCATGTCTGAAGTCATGTCGCTGATCGTCTATGTGGTCAGCGAACCTTGATACTGCAAATTTCCCATTTTTGATGCTTGCCAAATGCTCATTAATTCTGGTCTTCACTGCTCTACAGGATTGCCCGTAGTAGACAGCATCGCATTCTGCACACGGTAATTTATATACGCCAGGCTTGTTTTCAGGGCAGATGGTATCTTTGGGGTTTTCCAACTGTTTCCTCATCGTGTTGGAGCTTCTGTACGTGATTTCCAGGCCAAATTCTTTTGCAATTCTTGCCATGCCCCTGTTTAATCGCAGGTTGTATGGTAAGACTAGTCTCGATTCATGTTTTTATTTTCTGTGCAGAGTGGTGACCTTTTGCAAGGCTAATTTACGTTTCACTTTCTTAGCGATATGGTTGACTATGCTTTTACGGACATATGGTGCACAGGGCACTGTCTATCCCCTTGAATGCAGAGAACATGAAAAAGGAACTACAAACCATTGAAGAATTTGCTACATTGAACGGTTTGGCCTTTCTAGTTCGTGTTGAAGAAATTCTGGCAACTCTTCGACGATACAAGGCCCTACCAGAAGAGCATACGCTAGTACACGCGATAGCAAGAGCCCTGGATCCATCGCTGGAACACCTTCGGGACATATGGATTTCTCAACCGGCCCCTTCAATAGACTCTCTACGCAAGCTATTCTCCTTACGTGAGACCACCTTCCAATATTCACGTAGGGACAAGGCTCGCCTTCTCTCTGAAAGTACTCGAATCTTCAAAATGCAGCCAATCTGACACAAGTGCCATCACTAGTCCCTCAATGACACAAATGTCACCTTTAAAGCCAAGTGGAAAACAATTTTGCAAGTATTGCAAAAGACGAGGACATAGTATCGAAAATTGTAGACAAAAGGCAAAATGCCATGGCAACTATGTTGAACAGACAAAGACTCCTCCACAAAAGGATCAAACAGACGGAGCAAAGGTCATTTTAATGAACAAGGGCTCAATAACACTTGCCATATATGATGGGAGTACACAAAGCACATTTCCCCCAGCGACAATCGAATCGCCCGTGCCACCACAAGATGGCTAGTTGACTCAGGGGCCACATCACATGACCAATGACCGTCGTCTGTTTCTACTTTTCATCCAATTAACAAGGTAGCACGTCTACCAGCGAAAGGGCAGACAATGCCAATTCACGGAATTGGAACAATCCGAGTATCAATTTTTGAATGCGAATCTGAACCATGCACCTTCACGCTCCAAAATGTGAAGTATGCACCGTCACTTACGGACAACCTCATATTGTTTCCTAGACTAATGGAAACAAGCTGGACTGCATGGTCGAAGGGCAGTGAACTAGTGCTTACCTACAAAGAAGCCAAATAGTCAGCTTGATGACAGATAGAACCCACTGTCTGACATTAGCCCTTCTACGTAACCAGCCTGAAAATATAAAAGCAGACACTATCCTACTCTGCGCAAAAGAATTCAATATGTGGACTTCCAAGTATTTGAAACAATACGTGTTATGGCACCGTCGTCTCGGGCATGCCAGACCTGAGATCACATTACAAGTAGCCTCGTCAATAGGCGCTTTACCCATGCCACCTTCAAGTGTAATAGCACAACTGAGATTTTGCGAGATTTGCGTACAGTGTAAATCAACAACGCAACCTCACCCACGACTGAAACCTGATGACCGCGCACATAAACCATTTGAATTACTCCATATCGATTTCGTAGGACCAATGAAGGAATCTTCCTTAGGTGGATCCCGCTACATATTAACAATTGTATACGACTTCTCCAGAGTGTGCTTTGTCCGTGTCACGTTCAAACCTGATCAGTGAAGGTAAACAATTGACACGGGACACAGTTGTAATAGTAGGAAAAATAAAAGACGGTTTAATCAAACATAATTGTGCTGTACACTAATAAAGCTAGCGTAAAGCGTAGCTGATCGGAGAAAGGGATAGAACCCTTCTGGGTTACAGCCAGGACCCGAAGGGATGGTACAAAATAATAAATTATATAATTATGGATAAAGAACGCTTTAACCAATAAACTAACTCAGTAACATAAGTTAACTCCCTTTTCCAAATATATATATAGAGATAACTAATCTCTCTAGCAAGGAGATGGAGGAAATATCCTCCGTACAGATTTAATTCAAAGAGGGATAATTAAGACCCTCGAGAAAGCCGGCAAGGAAATTGTAAGCTCGCTTACCGCTTTCGCACAAAAATAAAAGATAAAGCCCACACGGGCACTTGCTTGGACCAGGGTAACGTAATGGAAGGTCTGCTCCTTTCATCAGACTGTTTCACATACGGTATCCTGGAATCTTGCCACCGTAATAACAGAAAACGGCGACGACAAAGCGTTTAGTAACAGGTTGACTTATAACCTATAGGACATAAAGAAATATTAAGCATTAGATATGACCTCATGGCCCTTAATCTCATTGAACTAAAAGTAACTTGAACTTTGAGAGATAAAGCTACCTGGTAATTATTGGCTAGGTATTGCAATGATATACCGCTCCCAAATCTTCATATACGTAGGCAGATAAGCCCCAGGGCATTACATGTAGTAATAAGCCCTGTTCTATAACCGCGCTATCACGGCCGGTATCACTCGCATTTACGCGACATATGTTCCTCTGGACAGTTACAACAGTCAAAGACCTTAAACCTAACGCAGCCAAAACCGAAGCGCATGATAAGCTGCTCAAGCTAAGCTGGTATAATACTGTACGCCGAGTACATGAGAATGAATAAGAAGGATACTCACAATTTAGGCCTGCGACACTAATTTGCTCGCTCGTTCGTTCTACCTGCACTTCTTTAACAGGGGAAACGCTCGTAGAAGAATGGCCACCTCCTGAACTAGTAGAATATGGCTCGCTGTCGTCCACTTTCGCTCTCACGACGGCAATAGACGCTACGGGGTCCTCAGCAGTCGCACGCGACGCTAAATTCAAATGCGGCCGCTCCTGTCGATGCTCCTCGCGTTGCGAGCACGCCTTCGCACTTTTCAAACGCTTAGAAGCTCGTACTCGATGCCTATTTCGCACACGCTTCGCTCTCCTCACAAACACAGCTTCAGGCTTTAAATTTGGCGGGCCATTTGTGGACGAGGTGCCTTGTTCGCCTACGTCCTTCCCCCTCGCACACTCGGAGGCTACTGACCTAGAAAACACCTCTGACTTCCGCCAGGTCACTTCCTTTTTCCTCCCTTTCTCTTCCTCTTGCTCTTCTTTGTCTCCTGCCTCGCGATCGTGCCAATAGATGGCGCCACCAGCAAATCTTGTAATTGCTGTTCTCCAGCCTGCTCGCGATCGCCGCTCTGAGGCTCAAAACGTGACAGTCCGAACTCTTGCTACTAAAGCAGAAGCAAACGAAACTTACAAGTTTTTCTCACTTACTGGCACAACCAATTTCGATATCAGGCAAAGAGTATTCGCACTGATCGAGGTAGGGAATTTCTTTCTTATGATTTCAGAGACTACCTAGCTGGCCAGGACATTCGGCACGAATTAACAACACCACAAAGCCCACAATCAAACGGTGTGGCCGAGAGGATGAACCGCAGCCTGCTATACAAAACCAGGTGTCTAATGAAGCAGCAATGCTCCTGAACCGCTTCTGGGCAGAAGCCGTTCATGCAGCATCCTACGTTCTGAATTTAATACCTGCAAAGTCCATACATGGCAAAACTCCCCTAAATGAATGGTTATAACGTCAAGCAGAGGTACGCCACATTCGCATTTGGGGTTGTAGAGTTTTCTCTCAAATTCCTGGAAGACATGCCAAGCTGTCACGACGCTCGGAGGAAGGCATTTTTGTCGGATATGAATCGTCAAAAGCACATTATAGGATCTACTTACCACTACAGGAAAAGTGGACACCCGTAGATCAGTCATATTTGATGAGAGCACACCTGGTGGCTCTTTAATAGATGACAGTAGTAACTCACCGTCATCGGGAACTGTTTCCATTTTATGGTCCAACAGTGGAACTACACCTGATCAACCAACGGGATTTGATAATGTACAGGACCAGATGATGACCATGAACAGGAAGAACATCAGCCAGTGGAATTGGGTGTTGTACCATCGCCAAGAGACGGACCAGATGATGGCCATGAACAGGAAGAACAGTCACAAGCCGATGAGGAAGTCCACATCCTTCAGACTTTCCCAGAGAAGCGAGTCTACTACCGGAAAAGGGGGGCTACTATCTTCGGAAATAACCCAAGCCATGCTACACAGCCACCGTAAAGGATGCAGAGGATATATCTACACCTATAACAGTGCAAGAGGCCTTATCATCCCCAGAGGCAGAACAGTGGCAGTCTGCCATGGAGTCAGAACTCGAATCAATGAGGCAGCACCAAGTTTGGACGTTAACACCAATACCACAAGGGATACGCCCATTACCCAGCAAATGGTTATTCGCGTAAAACGACATACAGATGGTTCTATTGATAAGTTCAAAGAACGCCTCGTAGTAAAAGGTTTTTCACAACGACACGGTCACGACTAATTTGACACCTTTTCTCCGGTGATCTGCTTAGAATAACTTTGACTGCTGTTCGCCTATGCAGCTTCAAACGGCTTAGTTATTCACCAATATGACGTAAAAACGGCATACCTCTATGGGGATATCGACTGCCAAGTGTTCATGCATCAACCATAAGGCTTCAAGGACCCTCTGAAACCAAACCACGATTGCCTCCTTTAACGACGCCTTTACGGACTTAAACAGTCAGGGAGATGTTGGAACAAACGCTTGGACGCCGGCTTATGCAAACATGGCTTCATCCCACTACCATCTAACCCATGCTGCTATACAAAAGGATCAGGCAGCTCACAATTGCGTCTTGGAATCTACGTAGACGGTATGATTATAGACAGATTGCATCGACGATGATCTAGACAAATTGGGTGAGGCATGCTACATTCTCGGAATTGAAGTGGCTCGAGCTGGACCGCATATGTATATCCATAAAACCAGTTATGCTCGCAAAGTGCTAGAACGCTTCAACATGGTAGACTGTAAAACGGTCACAACCCCCTTAGCTGTTGATCAGATCCTGGATGACATAGGGCGAGACTCTCAACCGACTGATAAGAAGCAGCATATGTCACTCATCGGTTCCCTTATGTACTTAGCCGTAGGAACACGACCTGACATAACATTCGCAGTAGCAACCCTTGGATGCTTCTCAAAGGAACCAGCTGTAACTCACTTGAATGCAGCTCGTCGAGTGTTGCAGTATGTAAAAGGAACAATGGCATATGGCTTACATTACATACCGACATCAGCTCGCCTGGAATGTCAGTCAGACGCATCATGGTCGTCCATCGCAGATTGTCGGGGATTCAGTGGCCACCTAGTGTACTACGAACCCAACTTAATCTCGTGGAAAGCGAAGCTACAGATACAAATTG
Source organism: Rhysida immarginata (assembly GCA_023313115.1). NCBI lineage: Eukaryota > Metazoa > Arthropoda > Chilopoda > Scolopendromorpha > Scolopendridae > Rhysida > Rhysida immarginata. The sequence goes on from JAHWFO010091957.1 coordinate 897,386, forward strand.
CCCAGTCATCACTGGAGGCAGAAGTAGTAGCCCTCATGCAAGGTTTTAAAGAAATGCAATGACTGACAAATGTCATAACTGAATGGGGAATGGACTCCTTATTACACAGACCACTCCGACTGATAACAGACAGCCAATCTGCAATCGACAGCTTGCACAATAAGTCCATCACAAACAGAAACAAACACTCTGCTAGGACTCTATTTTATGGAAGAGAGGCCATGCGATTGTGTAATCTACATATAATCTACCGTCAAAGCAGCCAATCGGGTGCTGACGCACTGATAAAACCTGTTACGAAGCAAAAGTTACGCAGAACTTTCGACTCTTACATGAGCCACTATGGCTAGGAAAGGGGGGGGGGATTTGTGGTAAATTCCTACCTAGTGGTAGATGTAATTTAATCTTGATTATTATTTACAATTGTTTCATAATAGTTTTGTTATTGTTTAATCTCTATAGCAGCGCAGTATTATTATTTTTTCTCTGTTGTTATCCATTCTGTTTTTCCCCCTCCTGATATAATGTTTTATCTTTGCTCAATATACGTCTATGATTTTCAACCTGTTAATCCATGGATTTATTCCTCTTCCCCATACAAACACCAACTGAAATAACAGAACAGCTGGCTCCATACAAAACTTCGATGCATAGATCCGACATCGTCGCGACAGTCTTTGGTTGAAATAGAGGACATTTGTCGACAACCTGACTAAAAACTCGGTGCTGGGAAGGTGGCTGCATGGATGAACGTCATTGAGTTCCAGAAAAGAGTTAATGAATTAGTTAAGACAAACCAATATAAAATGGAATGATTCTCAAAGGCAATTATTTGAATGTTTCCATTTCTTCCACGAATACCTAAAATCCTCAAAACAAAAATTTCACGGGCTGTAAGCCTGCCTGCCTTGACTCTAGTACTTCTAAAGTTATGTGCACTCACGACGTTGTAAAAAATGTTAATTATGGATATAATGGATGTTCTAGCCATTTCTGAACTAATTAAATATATCTGGCTTTATATTCATACGCATAAATCGTTACTTTTATCACTTATAAAAGCAATTACAAATAAAAATCTAATTTTCTCCCAGAAAATCTCTAAAGTTATATTATGTATCTCTAAAGTTTTGTAACTTTTTTCATCAGAATTTGAATTGTATTCATTTGAATGATGAATCCTTAAATGTGCTGCTTTAGGATTTCGTTTAGTGTAACTTTCACTAATGGATTTGAAATTGAATTTCAATTTCGTTAAAGTTTAAAGTTTCTTGTTGGAAGGGCTTAATTGAACTTTAAAATGCATTTTTATCTGCGAATTAACACCATTTGCAGTCGATTGCGTGTCAATTTTTAAGACTGCTTTTTCGTCATTGTCTCTAATGAAATTCTGTTTCAATGATTTTAATGCGTATTTTATGTATCTCTTTAAGTCTACCGAGTTATTGCTATTGAATGAAATTGATATTGATTAAATTAATATTAGCAAATAAATTATCATCTCTCAGTATATAAATTTCCTTCTTTTATATTAAAATGGTTAAAATTTTCTAATTAAAGTTGATTATCACATTGTTTTCTTAAAAATGGCCTGGAAGAAATCGAAGTTTGTAAATTTATTTCAAAATTTGGTATTTCTAAAAGCGAATGAGATATCGACCAATTCCTAACTTTGCTTCTTTAAATAAGTGACATCAAAAAATATGAATTAGGCATAAGCTTGTATAATTTCTAAAAAAAAGAGTAAAATTATCTGCGTAAGTCATGTTTATATTCGTTAAGTCCGGATCTTTATATGAACCTTACATAGAAAGATGAATAAAAAGGTCTAAAACGCATAAATTCCCTTTTCCATGAGTACGAATTATTTTCCTCAGACGTTTTCGCTGTCACTCTAACAAGTGCTTGCGATAGCGGTGGAAGTCGAATCAAAAGGTAAATTCACTTGGATGCCAAGTGGAATTAAGGAAATGGAGCAGACACCTGTGGCTTTGGTTGCTGGATAAATCTCGTAGAATCTCCTTTCCGCTTCATAGAGAACGAATCGTTTCCAGACGTCTAAGAATCCCGTTAAAGAAACTCATCCATTCGCAAGAAATCAAGCGCTGGAATTGCAAAGGAAAATATTGCTTGAACTCTGAGGCCACCTTTCGACCCCCATGTTCACCTGGTAACCCTCACATCCGCCATTTTTCGGCCAGATAAAATTTAAACCGATCTGCCAGGGAATCCGTGCCTACCACTATTATGAGATGATTTCTAGAAAACCACGCGAAGAAGACGACTGCAAAGACTCAAGCTTAAAGTGTCTGTCTAACCGATGCTCATTGTTTTATTCAACGCTGAAAAAGTAATTGCAGTTTACTGCTAAATTTCCATGAGTGCATTTAAGTATGAGCTGCTTTTAAATCTCAAAAGTTTAACCATTTAAAGAAAAGGTTAACAATGCGTACATTGTCATAAATAATTCATTACTTAGTTTTCCTAATGAACCCTTGCATTTCTCTTTTTATTTTAAAAATAAAAGTGATTTTGGGCTAATGTTTCATTTAATAGTGATTGCAATCTGCATTTATTACAGTATGCGTTTAAAAGAAATTCACTGTCATTCTGGAGGATTAAACCAAAAGAATTATACATTTTTTAAAATTTATCATAATCATTAGTTTAGAGTATTGTAAAAGCTTTTTATATTAAAGTAGAGAAAATATTCTTAACCTATACATTTACGGGCGCTTTGGACATTTGAGGACAAGATGCAGATAGTAGAATAAAACACCATATATGCCAACTAACCTATTTTTATTCATACAAAATTAGATACACAGATGAAGGAGGAGTTGGAGGACAGCTTTACTCGATGTAACCGCCGTTAGCCGCAATGACGGCTTCAATGCGAGATCCGAAGCCCGAATTAAATGGATCTTTTCTATGTTGACAATGGCGACCTTGACGGAACCAATGGCATTGTGGGAATGTCGTTTAGGTTCCCGTTCAACAACGCCCCACATTTAATATCCAGGGATTGAGATCTGTTAAGTTAGGTGGCCATATGATCGGTGTGATGTGATCTTGCAGATGGGTTGCCATCCATTCTTCCGTTGTCACAGTTTTATGTGCAGGTACAGAGTCCTGTTGAAAGATATACGGCCTGCCATTGCGAACACTGTCTATCCAGTGCTTCACAGCTGTTTGCAGAACCGTAATGTAGCCAGCAGGATTTACTTTAAGACCCTATGGAAAGAAGTGGGATGGTATGACGTATCCTTTGCTACTCACCGCCCCTAAAACCATCCCAGTTGCGGGAACCTGGTGTGCATAACACGTAGGACATCCGAGGGATCCGCATATACGCATCTGTCATTTCGCCGGTTCACCTGGTTCTGGTCGAAATTTTTTTCATCGGGAAAAAAAAACAGAGCATACCAAGTTCCTCCGGATGTTTGACCTTGTTTAATAACCGCTTTTCATGAAGCGATCGCTGTTCTTGTGTTTTCGCCGACATGAACTGACCTTTCCTCAGAACATACGACTTATAACGAAGGTCCTCATGCATCACAGTGCGTACTGTGCCCTTGAAAACCTGGAGATCTGATGGACATTTTTGGCTCCGCATCGATAATGTTTTGCACCTGCTATACAAATTGTGGTGTTCTCATACAGTTCGAACGTTGTTTGTGTTTTTACCGCATAGCTACAGGCGACGCATGTCCGCCTGAGGCTTACATCTCCTTCCAAACTTTGTTCACAAACGATCTGGCGACTTTCCAAAATGTTGCAATTTCAACATTGCTGTGCTGTGTGTGTCTTTTCATTTCCTGCGTTAGCTGATAGTTCGCTATTGATGCTCTGTAAAGTTGAAAGTACAGCAGGCGCTCAATCACATGTCCTCAAACATTTTACGCACTCTATCTAATAATTTATAAACTCATAATAAAAGCTACCTAAATAAATAAAAAACGTTTTCGTTGTCTCGACAAGTGAAACATGATGAATATTTTTTTTCCAAAATATCTTAAAATAACACGAATAGAAAAGCTTATCGCATTAATCCATGAACTAAGTATAAAATTGCTATTGAAGCTATCTTACAAGATAAGATACGAACAAAACTTAATGAAACCACAAATCTACATAGAAATTATTTTATGTACATTTCGAGGGTATTCCTTATTTATCAGAGAGTGAAAGACAAGAGGAAAAAGTAATAATCTGGGAAGAGATTTCAGTAGAGTCCGCAGATGAGACAAAGCATCCCATCCAAGCTGCATTTAAACAGGTCTGCGGTCTTACATTGTCCTGTAGCATTAGGGGGCCTTTCCGATTTGCCAATCCAGCTTTCTCTTGGAGTTTCTGATGATCCCGTTGGAGAATATCACCACAGTCATATGTGCTATGATAGTTGGACCAGTTTGACCTTACTCTAAGACTTCAAACTTCATTGTTGACCACAAAACAGCCAGAAACATTTTCTTCGTGTATAAGACCTGCTTTGAGATCTGTCAAGGAGACTCCGCTGAAGATAACCATTGGTAGGAGCGATGAATATTTTTGTAGAGCACCCAGTTTTCATCGCATATAATGAATCTCTGTGATGACGTTGGAGCAAGGAAGAGCAAATGGTCATCATATTGACTTCATATCAGCGTAAGAAAAAGAAGTTGATACTGGTGCCCAATCCAGAAATAAAAATTGGAGAAACTCCCTTACGTTTTGTTTATTTTTGAGACCAACTGAAATTCAACTCCTGCTATCGGCGATATCTTTCTGAATTTTCACGATATTTGTTTGTTTTTTTTTAAAGGAGTAGCTCTATACATTTGGTTAATAAATTATACAAAAGGCATTTAGCTAACGCTTGCGCATGCGCAGTTGAACATTATTTAGTAAAAATGCTCTTGATTCATCAAGTATTAATTTCTATTCTGATTGTAGGGTTTTCTCTCTACTGTAGTTTGTCAAGTTTCTTAAAAATGGCATTGCATTGAGTTGAAAATCCTGCATGTTATAAACTAAAAAATTACGAAAATATTTCGAGCTCTTTAAAGAAACTTTTCTATCTCCATGAATATACGTGCTATTCTCATACAAATGAACACAGATAAGTAAAAGAAGCCTCATAATCATATGCTACAGCTGCAACGCATTTCAAGCATTATTTTGTTACAGAATGATCCCAAACGTTATTTTTTTGGTTCACTTTGTTGCTGGTCGGAATACTCGTAACGCTTTTTGGGTTGGAACATTATTCTGAACTGTAGAGAGGACTGGGTTCCAATAATCATTTGAAATATATTAAGCACTTCGAAGCACATAAAAATCAACAAGCGCCTAAATTACAAATTGATGAAGACTTCGAAGAGCATCGTAAGACCTAAACTAACCTAAATTAAATTAGTAAGACCTAATTAATTGTTTCAAAATAATAAATTATGAATTAAATTGTGAGTAAAATATATTTACTGTAATGGAAAAGAGTTTGCTCCAATACACAATGTTTCATTAGTGTTCATTCAAAGCACTGAAAACAAAACGATTCGCTATTGTGACTAAAATTCATTTTACCCACTATATGGGGTAAGTTCAGAGAACAGCCAGTTTTTCCACTATTTCCACTTTGTCATCCGAGAAACTACCAACAGATAATTCTCGAAATTCGTTATTGAAACGAAAATCTACTTTTTTCTCCAAATCCTTCCACTTTTTCTACTCCACAAAATTCAGTGGAAAAAGTTATTTCGATCAACCATCTTGGTTGCCGCAAAACAAGTGAAAGTGATTCTTAAAGATAAAAAACACTGGAAAACTTACCGTATATACATGTACTGGTCGGAAAATGTAGCCCCTAAAATAGGCCTTAAAAATAGTAACCCACTAATCTTCGGGGGAATAAATCTCCGATTATGCAAGACAGTAGATCATCCCTGATTGGTGAAATGGCGTCTGTTTAACGTAAGTGTAACATGAATGTTTATCGGAAAATGGCAAATATCAGCTACTTACGAAGATCCACTCCCGAATTGTGCTGCTGTGCATTATCTAATAGGGTAACGACTGCCACACCATTCTCTCAGAAATCTCATTTCGGCCGCTTCCGCCCGCAATTGCGGTTTCTCGGTCATTACCCAAGACTCATTACCATAGGTGAGAAAGGGGACAAAGATACATTTGAGAGCTTGTCTTCGTTTCTAAACTCTTTATGTTACCACAAAACGCCAAAGTTTGCTTCTGACAGCTTTATTGCACGCATCCGAGCATTCAATTCTCTGTCTTGCTCTCATCAGTCGTTATTGCAGTCCCGATATACTTGAACTTCTTTACCTGTCTCAATGAGGCTCCCCTAACATGAGGCTCCCCTAACACCTCAGTCTTAGCTTCATTGATTTTTATCCCAGCCAATTCACACTTGCCTGCAAACCGATCTAGTGGATAATGAAAGTTAGCGCAAGAAGACCCAGGAGAACAAGGTTGTCAGAAAAGAGCAACCTCTTCACCAAGCAGTCATCCACACAAAAAAGCTCATCGCCCTGTCTATCCAGTCCATAAAGATATTGAACAAGACAGGCGACAGTACGATAAAAAATATCATAGTCATATTGTTATATTTTAATTTAAATTTAGGCACATAAATTTAACATACCGAAACAGTAAAACAAATGTAAATAAACCGAGAAATGAGAAAAATGCAATGGCCTTGGACAAATTGAACACAAGCGCCACGATCCACATCAACATTCCCTATTATGCTTCTTATGGCTACATTCATACTCAATTGACACATTCTTTCTTCTAGCTACTGCAGTTACACCATTACACTAATTGCACGCCACCATCTGTTGTTGAGCTGCAAACCAGGAAAAAACCTGCATCTGTAAAATAGTTCAATGGTTGCTAAAAGATAGCGCCACTATAGTTCCCAGTTTCCATAACGCTTATTTGGATCGAGTTTTGCAACACGCATTTTGCAGAATGACCTCCAGGCTAAAAACATTATGTTAAAACAAATTTTTTATCATTATAAGAAAACCAAATTGGGATTGTAAGCAATTTTAGAAAAATACAAATATTTTGAGCACAGGGCAAGTTTCTAGATATTGAAAAATTCTGTCCATTAAACCAAGAGCCGCAAAGAAGTGTTTTTTTCCATGGTTGGTATATACTATAAGTTACATTGTCTATCGTTATTAGCCTTTTGAGAAAAAAGTATAAAATTTTTTTGGCTCTCCCTATAGACAAAAAATTCGCCATTTCGTAACTAGTTGGTTGAATATATAAAAGATAGTTTTCTTCTTATTGACTATAGAGATTAATTATTAGAAGACTGCTTTGCTGCTGAATTTAAATATTTTAAACATTCTTAAATTTCATCAAAAAATTATTTACTCTTAAATTCCATAATGTAATTTTTAAAAAAATATAAGAAATAACTTTTGAAATACAAATTAACATTTTATTTAAATATTATATAATTTACATATCATAAATGTTTGCTTTTTATGACCAATAATTTTGTTTATGCCTAGATTTTTCAATATTAATTTTTAACTGAAATTGATAATTGATAGGAACAGTAACATTATTAAACATATTGAAGGTTTTCTTAAGTTAGTACTGTTTTCAAAAGAATTGCCATCAGTGGGAACAGCAATCTCACCATTGCAAAAATCTGTGGTACAGATTTCATAACACCACTTTTCTTTGTTGTAAGTTTGGCATTTTTCGTTTATCTTATCGCTCATGCAACCCCGAACAAATCTATACCCAACTGATGGGCCGGTTATTTTAGCTCTGAAGCAAAATTGTTGATCGGTGGAGCACGATCTCTTTTCTCCGTCGATATATTTGCATTTCTTCCCGTTGCACCAATAGCATTTCAAGGCATTATATCCAAAACAAAGACATAAACACCAGATGATTAAGGGATATATTAACATCTTGTATATCATAGCCGAAATGAAGGAACCTAGTGATTGAGTGGTGGGAAATATAGTTCCATTTAGATAAGTGATTATATTTCGCATACCAACCTAAAATTATTACCCTTCTCGATAAAAATTGAATACTTCTCGATAAAGAAAGTTTAGAAAGGACCATACGTTGGCAAGGATAACAAATTGCTGCAGAGATCTGGGAGACATCCTCACGTGTATCAGATGCTTCATACGCAAACGCGTTTGCATTGTCTAACCGTAACCACCGAGAGAGAAAGCCTCCGCAATGAAACGTAATACATTGTTACCTCATCACAGATTGTTACCTATCTATGATGACGTAACAATGTATTACGTTTCATTGCGGCGGCCTTTTCTCTCGGTGTTCACGTCTATACCCTGTCCAACGATGGACTAGACGTGTCCAATTAAATTCTCAATTTCAATTGTTAGACATTGCTTAATTTACTTTGCAACAATGTCTATCAATTGAAATCGGAAGTTAACTAGATCAATACCACCTAAAGAGAAGGCCTGCGCACAGAAATTTTATACACTGTTACATCATCATACCTAGTCATAATTTAGGTCTTATTATTGGTAGAAATGCGATTAAAGATGACTACTTATGACGTTTTAACAACGAGGCCTACGAGATAACAAGGCCTGGAACGGAAAATACACCTAGCCATGGGGTTGCAAGCGACAATCCAACCTTCAGTGTTTCCATCTTGGATGTTAACATTCAATGTTTTCCTTTGGTTGGAAACATTGAAGATTCGACTGTTGCTAGCACCCCGATGTTCAAGTGACTTCCAGGCCTTGTTATCTCGTTAGCCTCGTTTTAACAATGTATGACGTTCCCGCGCTTAGGCAACGCCACCTAAAAAACAAAGCCTGCTTACTGTGTCATCAAATGAGGGCTGACAATCCAATCTTCATTGTTTACAACAAACTAAAAACACTTGTTGTAATCAGTACTTTTTCGTTTGTTGTAACAATGAAGATTGGATTTTCAGCCTCGTTTGATGACGCAGTCAGCAGACAGTGAGCAGGCCTTGTTTTCTAGGTGGCGTTGGCTCACTCCTTATCTTTAGGTGGTGTTTACTGGACACGCCCAGTCATATTTTGATGGACAGACTATAAAAGTTGTTGCGTTTGCCAAATTTTTCTCTAGTTAATGACCTGCTTTCCTTTATCCTCAGGAAAAATGTGTAGATTTTATCTGTAGATCGAAAAATTCTTTTGATCCTCTAACGTTAAACACTAAAGTAATACCATAACTATTAGTATATTATCAAATATTTAAGTTAGTCTAAAAAAGAGGTGATATACTCTGAATCGAAGTATGTAAGTATGTATGTAAAGTCACTTCACCCTTCCTATCTTGGATACAAATATATAAGGTCATTTATAAACTTCTTCTTTATTTTTAATGATACATTTCCACTCGCATACTGTATAAAGAATTCAGCTTTTTCATCAAAGCAATCCCCCTCACACCCAGTAATATATCTGCAACGGGTGGGTAATATGTAAATCACTTGTCAAAGGTAGAAATCTTTAGTTTTGGAGGTGAAAAAGTTTTGCAACTTTATTTCGAAGGCATGATGATTTCAAAACTGTTGTGTGCGGATATGATTGTTCAACGGCGTAGACAGTGTAAAACTGCGGGAGAGATATCAGTGAGGAAGAGGCAGAGATTCCCATCCAAGTTGCATAATCTTTGAACGAGTCTTTAAAGCTGTGCTCGGTCTTGCATTGTCCTGTAGCAATAGAGGGCCTTTGCGATTGACCAATGCAGATTGTTGTTGGAGTTGTTTTTGATGGGCTCGTTGAAGCATATCACAGTGCACTACTCCAACTTCTATTCACAAAACAGTCAGCATTTCTTCCTTTGGGTGTAGGTCCTGCTTTGGGATTTTTCTAGGAGGTTCCCCTGGTAAACCCTACTGGTAGGAGAGCTGAATATTATTGTAGAGGACCCATTTTTTATCGTATGTGCTCAGGCGCTGCATTTTATTATCTGCTGACAGAGCACGAGGGACCCATTTATCTAATTTTTTGACACTTCCCAGTATTTGAAGATGGTTCTGCACAGTTTCCTCTATCACTGAGTATTGTCTGAGAAATCTTGACAGGTTTCAGTGAGTACCTTCAGTGCATCTTCATCGACTGCAGGCGGTGTCCAGAGCGGGTGTTATGTTCGAGGGATTAATCTTCATCCAGGAATTTTGAAAACCCTAACTGAGCTTTTCTTGTTGACAAGGCCTCCTCTCCATATGATTGACATACATTTCCGCATGCCACAGTTGCATCGCGACCCAGTTTGAATTTTCAGTTCAGTTGGACAAAAATGTCATTGCAACCTCTGTATGTAATTAAATGAAGTCCGACAAAAGTCAGTCCAGAAGATGTTCAATGTGATGTTCACTTGCACCATACGTAAAATTGTGCACGTAAATTCACTGATGCCATTACATCAATAAATATGGCCGGGATTATTGCCTTACATGCTTCCTGAATCCTTGTTGCGATGCGATTTTAGGATGACCCTTTGATGGGATTTTGAAAATCTTTTTTGTTTTGTCTGGATTTTGATGGTGATCAAGGGTTTTGTTTGGAAAATTTTGTCTATTTCTTAAGATTTAGAAGACAGGATTTACATTTGTTTTAACTTGCATAGTTGAAATCAATCTGAGTGTATCATCAGGAAGATCACTCTCAACTTTCTATTCATTGCCTTTAGTAGAATTTGCATATCTGTATTTGAATCCAAGTTAGATCGGGGGAGGGGGTTACAGATTTTGAACAAACCCTGCATGCACTTTATTTACTATTTTTACTATTCATGTATCATACTTACTTTACCTACTGTCATGTTATCAGTAACCTTTATACAAAACATGCGGGTCAATCCTTATGAAATGGTCTACAGTGAAGGGAACTGCTGTTAGCACTGCTGAATACCGCTGGCATTGCACTGTTCACAAACAGGATGATTCACTTCTGTTTTTTTTACAGGATGAAGGAAATCCATACTTTACAGTTTTAACCTATTTTCTATGTTGGAGACGTTGATAAAGAGTTGAAACTCGAATATCTTAAAACTCTCTATGATCGGTCACTGTAAAAAAAAAGTAGTCTTATGTATTCCAGGGAGAATGCAGCTATGTCTCTTCAATATCTGTAAAAATGCAAAGAAAAAAACATATATGGATTGTCTTGGGCTATTCAGCAATAAGAAGTATAGATTGTCTCTGATTATCCTTAAAATAAAGTGTTTCGTTTTTCTAATTTAGAACCTTTGAAAGTAAAATAAAATGAAATTCTCAAAAAGTCTCGATTACTTTACTTTTATTTCATTAAAAACCGCAGTTAAAAATAATGTAAACATAAACGCATTGACTTAAGCATCAAGGCTGCTTATCGTTTCAAGCTTGATTGAGTTTAGGAAATTCCTCAAGCATTTTCATTAGGACTGCAGCTGACATTGTTCGAGTTTATTTTATATGATTAAGTTGTGAGTTCAGTTATTTTATACTTTTTCCTCATCGTGTGATATACCAAATGCATTTTTGTAGCCGGTATTAAAATTTAACTTTTTATTTGGACATCGCGTAATTAATACTGTTATTAATACCAACTGGGTTATCGCAGACAGTGTACAGCCATGCTGTCACTAAAAGTGTCTTAAAGACAATCAGGTTGTCAAGATGGAAAGCCCAATGGTAATGCGGGCACCCGGTACACAGATCGGGAAATTCTCCTACCCAACCATCAGAAAGTTTGATCAGTGCACATAAGAAATAATAAATGAGAACTGGAGCTAATTCTTCAAACATCAGATAATATTATTTGAAATAATAGAGCTCAATTATTTTTTAATAGTTTTTGATATTGCTTTTAAAAACAATGAAATTCAATTGTTAACTTTATTGTAAGCTTTGAGTAGTTTATAAACATTGATTGAAAATGTTTCTATTTTCTTGGCTTTGTATAAGGACAGAGAAACGTAGTTCGATTTCTAAAGAATTATCCATATCAAATAATGAATCAGCTTTGTAAGATTTCCGGAAATATTTGTTAAAGTTTAACATTTATCGATAGCGTTTACTTAAAGGGAAAGGGTTCAAAGGTAATTCAGTTGCTTTTTAATTCATTTAGCATGGATTTTAGCCATTATTAATTAATTTGCCAAATTTTCGAATAATATTTCTCTCGGATAGTTTATAATGGATTGGACGCCAATCCATTTATGTAAGGCAGAGCTGATTAGTTTTCGTTATTATTAATAAGAATTCTTAAGAAAATGTCTGATTCGTGAGCAACGCAATGCCTTCGGACAACAGCTGCATCCGCTTTCTCGAGTGTCATCGCCAGACGTGCATTCTCAATCATCGGAAACGGGATAGAATCGAACCCATTGCCGAACGCGACAAAGAGCCATTACTCTCGCCATTCAATTACACATTGACACCAGACAACCTCGACGCCTTAAGGTCAATGCAATGGTGTAGGCAGAATTTAGGCTGCCCGAGGTTGTCTTAATTTGGCAGGCCTCCGCCCTTCGAATAACATAACACACTAAAACTGTCAAATACAATATATCTGTTCCAATGAGTATCATGTAAAAATATCAACTGAAAGCCTCAAGCATGTTTTCTACGTGGAAAAACATTAAGAATAATAAAATCTCCACAACTTAAAACATCATAAAGTTTATTTACTAATATATTGGCATAACACCGTGTGTAAATTATCATTATTGGGCTGTTTCCCCTTTTTAATGAAATAAATGCGCCAATGTCGCATTTCTAGAATCTACAGGGTGGTTATAATTAAACAGGTTTTAAGAGCTTGATGTCTTATAAAATGGGGAAGGGCCTGCAGATCGGTCGAACCTGAGAAAAACGATGACCATAATAGAACAACAAAGGCAGAATTCCTTTGGCTTTTGTAGTGCGCGTGTAGCATCAGCCACCCCTATCCTGCGGTGCGGTTTCACGTCGTCTTTCATTACAGGACTTTACTTTTTTAAAGAAAACACTGCATTTGGACCAAAGACGTGCTCTGTTAACGCCTATACATACGGACACATGCTTGAAATCTTTGTCATAACTTCAGAAGACAGTTGTTTGGATACCACATTCTTTATGCAAAATGGACCACCTCCTCATATCGGTTTAAATGTGCGAAGGTTATTGCATTACTACTTAGCTGATTATTTCCGGCAGCGTGGCCACCATGATCATCAGACTTGACATCTTGTGGTTTCTAGTTATGGGGATACTTAGAGAGGCTTGTGTATCTAGGCAATGTTCCGAAATTAGTTGCTTTAAAAAGAGTGTTTTGCCGTCGAGAGCGTTGTTCATCGAATGTACAGCTTTACAGGAGATGGAGGATACTCATTGTAAACTCTACGTTTGATACTTATGGTAAACTCTCTAGATTTCCACCAAAGCTCTCCTACTGATAATTAACGTATTGTTTTTCTTTTTATATTAAGCGAGGCTTTTCAAATAAACCGTTTGTCCTTCACTTATCAATTGAACTGGTACTTTCATAACTAGTTGCTTCTTTAAAATTTGACATTAATAATTGTAAATAATGATCAATAAAGGTAATATTTTCAGTTAATAACTCTTTTACCAACACGGCGATTTTCTCGTCTTGTAAAATTTCTTAATGTCAAACTATACCTAAGATTCTTTTTATTTTAACCTTGTGACTATTAGATCAACCCATTACGGGAACTTGTTGACGTTAACCGATAATCACACAAACAAAAGTACTGCGAAGGCTTTGGGAGGGGAGAGGGAATGGTATCGGATATGATAGGAACGGAAGGAACTATTAATACAGAGTCGGGAACTTCCACCAGTTCTCTGGGTCTTCATACAATCAAATCGGGTTGTTAGAAGTAACTTGTTGGCTCTGAATCAGACTTAGAAAGATCTGGCGAAATCTCATAACGTCGTCGGCGCTGGAACCAAAATTCTGCAGTATACTGTGGTTGGCATGGAACGACAATCTGTGGTTCCGAATAAATTATATTCCCATTTTCATTGCGCGTTCGACGGCGACACTTTCATCAAAGAAACTAAGAGGAACAGGACAAACAAAATTTTTTGCATAAATTCTCCTCCCTTTTCCCCACAATGACGATACTCATCTTTTAGGCTGTACAGGCAATTCTGAAATACACCATATTGCCATTATTGACCGGACACTTTCGATTTTAGACGTTTTGTCGAATATCTAAAAAAATACTTGACAAATTATCCTGAAATTTCAGGGGTGTAAAAAGGATGTTACACCTCATATACTTCAGTGAAGGTTTTCTTCCGAAGGCAAATAGGGGACCAGCAAAGAAGTGAACCAAAAAAATAATTTTTGGAATCACCCTGTAAAAAATAATGCTTGAAATGCATTGTAGCTGTAGCATATGCTTAAGAGGCTTGTTTTACTTTTCTGTGTTCATTTGTATGATAATAGCACGTATATTCATGGAGATATAAAGGTTTCTTTAAAAAGGTCGAAATGTTTTCGTAAGTTTTTTGTTTATAACATGCAGGATTTTCAACCCAATGCAATGCCATTTACAGAAAACTTGACAAACTACAGTAGAAACAACACCCTACAATCAGAATAGAAAAATATTAAATATTTGATGAAATATGAGCATTTGTACTAAATAATGTTTAACTGCGCATGCGTTACCAAATTGCCTTTTGCATAATTTATTAGCCAAATGTAGAGAACTACTCTTATAAAAAGCCCAAGCAAATATCCTGAAAATTGAGAAAGATATCGCCGATAGAATGAG
>JAHWFO010091957.1:912245-938709 GCA_023313115.1 Rhysida immarginata
CAAGCAAATATCCTGAAAATTGAGAAAGATATCGCCGATAGAATGAGCTGGATTTCAATTGCTCTCAAAAATAAACAAAACGATAAGGGACTTCATATCAGCGTAAGAAGAAGAAGTTGATACTGGTGTCCGATCCAAAAATAAAAGTTTGGAGAAAGCCCCTTATCGTTTTGTTTATTTTTGAGAGCAACTGAAATTCAACTCATTCTATCGGCGATATCTTTCTCAATTTTCACGATATTTGCACGGGCTTTATAAAAGAGTAGCCCTATACATTTGGCTAATAAATTATGCAAAAGACAATTTGGTAACGCATGCGCATGCGCAGTTAAACATTATTTAGTAAAAATGCTCATATTTCATCAAATATTTAATATTTTTCTATTCTGATTGCAGGGTGTTGTTTCTACTGTAGTTTTTCAAGTTTCCTGTAAATGGCATTGCATTGGGTTGAATATCCTGCATGTTATAAAAAAAAAACTTCCGAAAACATTTCGACCTTTTTAAAGAAATCTTTATATCTCCATGAATAAATGTGCTATTCTCATACAAATGAACACAGAAAAGTAAAACAAGCCTCTTAAGCATATGCTACAGGTATAATGCATTTCAGGCATTATTTTTTACAGGGTGATTCCAAACATTATTTTTTTGGTTCACTTCTTTGCTGGTCACCTATTTGCCTTCGGGAGAAAACCTTCACTGAAATATGTGAGGTGTAACATCCTTTCTACACCCCCCGAAATTTCAGGATAATTCGTCAAGTACTTTTCTAGATATTCGACAAAACGTCTAAAATCGAAAGTGTCCGGTCATTAATGGCAATATGGTGTAGATGTTAATGTGGCGTCTTCATCTATTCGGAAAAAATGGGGATCGAGGTTATCTAGCTCTTCAGTTCATCATATAGTTGTGAGCGTCGGGTTCTTTTCATGCTCAGCGATCGTTACAGCCATCGACTCTAACGCTGTGTCTTACGTGAGCGAATTTGGAGCGAAGCGGATCGCAGCGAAAATAACAAAAGCATTATTTCTGTGAGAGTGTCTTACGTGAGCGAATCCTAGCGGCGAGAGGTTAAGGCGGCAAAGAGACGGGCGCGAAGAGAACAAACCAGTTTGTTTTTTTCACGCGAACGAAGCGGTGCCTGCCATAATGGTCGAGGGAAACTTGATTTTCTGCGTACAGAAAAAAACATATCTGTGGGATCAGAGGAATAAAGATTAACACAACCATCTTTTAAACTACCGAGGATGGAAATTAAAAACTTAATTACATGAAATAGAAACTGAAAAATTGTTAATAAGATTAAATTTGTGCTTGAAAAACTTCATTAAAATTGATTCTAAAAATTGCTTTGAAGGCACATCTATTACAGTAATTCGCAAAAATTAATTTGCTACTTGATTATAATAATAATAATAATAATAATAATAATAATAATAATAATAATAATAAGGTCAATTCTTCAATATTACGTCAATACTTGAGTTGGATGACCTGGGGAGAGTGCTTATTATTTAGTTAGAATAGAAATTTATTTAGAATACAGTAGCGTGGCATCAAGCCCGTTTGCAGGAATTTTCAAAAGCGGTTTTGACTTCTCAAAGGGGAGATTTATTTATCTTAATTAATTCTCCACAAATAAAGAGGGTTAAGCACCAACTTAACACCAAATATGCCTTGGTGATTTTGGATAGGTTTTCTTGATGCGGAGAAATAAAATAATATAAAAAAGTAAAATAAAATAAAAAAATAAAATACAATTCCATCTTTTCATCTTCGTTTCTAATAATTTTACGTAAGGAGCTTCCATTAACAGAAAAGACATGGATAAATTATTTGATGAGTACACTGACCTGTGTAGTTATGTAAGATGTTCTGAAAATCAATTACCAGAAAAAGTGGAAATTGTATGGAATGTAATTAATGATCTTAAAGATCACACTGGTGCAAATAGGTTTCCGACAGATAGCATGACTGGCAGAAAATAATCTGATTGATCTCACTGTAATACCTCTTTAGATCGCCGCACTGAATTCGCTCTCATGTTTCGCTTACGTAAGACACACTGTCTGCTTCTTTTTCCTTCGCTCACTTTTCCCTCTCAATTCGTCCGTTCGCTCGCGTCTCTCCAAGATCGCTCACGTAAGACATATAGTAACTAATTTCAACTTTTTTATAAGTCTATTACAAAAACTAATTTCCTTACAGTCACGCACTTCTGACGATCGATGCGACCGATTGATCCATCATGTTATCAACGACCCACTCGCGGTCATCGAAATTTTTGTCAATCGAACAACTCCGATTGTTTTTTATACCGCGCATTCCTTTTCCTTTACCCCGCTGGTAAACACCATTCTAAAAACAATAAAAAAACCGCAGACCCGAACTCTGTCTTTTTCTGTGTACTCATTGTTTTACTACTGTTAATTCACGTTCCCAAATGTCACTGGAAGACACGAGTGTTTTACGCAACGAAGTGCTCCAGTGACGTAAACGGACGTAACATGAAGAAAACCAATAGGAAACATAGAGGAAAGAAAGAGATGCCAGAAGTAAGGAAGAAAGTAAGGAGGTCAGAAGGATTCGAAGAACGAAGGCAGAAGTTCGTAAAAAGGAGGTCTGCAGAGATGTACGGGGTGAGATTCAAACACGAGATTGTCTCGCTAAACTATATGCAGGACCAAGCTCCAAGGACTAATATTAATGGTTGGGCGAATTCCGGCGAGGATGCGAGGGAAGATGAGCTTATAGATAAGGCAAGTGTGAAAAATAATTTTCATAGAAGAGCAGCTGAATGTGTGAAAAATAATTTTCCGGGTCCTTTTCAAAGCGTAAGAGCTACAAACATTTGCTCGCTGACCGGGGTCCAATTAGAATATTGGGTGAGCGTAAGAAATAGTGCAACTGCAGCTCACGAACATGTGTTGCGACGAGTAAAGGGAATAATGCCTTCAGGTTTCAACAGTTTCTTCGCCGAGGAGCGATGACACATTATCATTTGTCAAAACCTCATTACAGCGAAGTGAGAATATTTTGCTATTAGGACTTTTATTGCGTAATTGTGGAATAAAAGGTTTGGCGAACTACTCCGGACTGATTTCGATAATGTTTGGAATATTAGCATTAGCTATGAACTACGGAATCCTTGGTTGCTTCTAAGTAATGATTTTTTATACTTCAGCGAGTTGTCTTTGGCTCACGCCTTCAGTGCTCATTTTACGATATTCCTCTTAATTCTTGGACCAGCCCATGATTGCGTATTGGGGTTGGATTTAACTACTGATTTTTTACTGCTCTATAAATTTTTCTAACGCTGAAGATTAGACTGTTCATTTGCTAATACTCGATTCTTTGGCTAAGATTTTGTATTAGACTGTGCTAATGACATATTTTGTTTGTTTTCTTTAAAGCTGAAGTATCTGTTTCTTTTATTTATTCTTTTAGGAACAGTGCACCGACTAAAAGCTGAAAAGAGCATTGGATCGCCTTTCCAACAAGATTTCTTCACATGACAAGAAGATTAATTCTAGAGCACCACTTATTCTTCTAAATTAATGTTAGCCATATTTCCACGACGTAGCGGCATCAAATTAATATTCGTTTGTCATCTTCCAAGTGTATTTTAGCAAAATGAATTTTGGATTATTTATTAGAATTTATGACATTATTATTCCCTATAAATATTAATTTTGCTATTTATGAACTGTCATCTTCAATTGACTTTTGTGCTTTCTGAATACAAGTTTTGATTGGAATAATCATACAGCATAATTTAATTTATAATTTACTATATTAATGCTAGTGTAAGTCAAACTAGTTTATTAAATTAATCTATTTATCACTTAATCTCGACACAAGTCTTCTGTTTTCAGGTTCTGGCTAATTTTATCACATTATTAAATTATTGCAGCTAACCACTACAATCCCATTCGTCTCGTTTATTCTCATATCAATTCTGGTACAAAAGTTCAACCACAATCATTATTTTATCGTGAAAATTTCACAACAGAAGCTTGCTTCACAACGAAACTGACGATTTCGCCGTAAACAAGAAACTAATCCTCCCCAGGAGGGTATAGGAAAATAGCGGAAGCCCTGAGGTCATCTATTTCTACCCCTTCATCTGCACTTTTTAACCCCCAATTTTTTTTTTATCAAAAATTGATTTTCTCGAATGTAATATTTAGAAAATATAAAAGAACCCTATCTTCTTTCCTTTCTTATCATTTTCGAACGAATGATATATCACATGCCATATGTTCCATAGTTCTAAAGACCAATTGACTGCCACCCCTACAATTCCGACCCCACTGGAAGAATTTAGTCCAAACTTTATAGTAATGTAGATTTTGCCTAGAGGAATCTGCATATCCAATTTCACTTCTTTGCATATGTAAATACCACATAGATCACTTGGTCCCCTCTAATTCTCACACCCGTAATTCCGACGCCAGCCAACACCATCCCGACAGAAGGCCTGATAACGGAAACGTCATACATTGTTACATCATCATTAGTCGACCATTTTTAATCCTATTTCTGCCAATAATAAGCCTTAAATTAGGTCGAGTAATGATGATTAACAATGTATGACGTTACCGTTAACACGCCTTCTGTCTAGGTTGTGTTGCCCCAGCGGGCCAATCAAAACCAAACTAAATAGTGACGGTGGACAAGCCCATAGTAAGCTAGATTCATGTTTGTAAAAATTGCAGCACCATGAAGGAATCATCTGAATTAAATGAAATTTATAACACAAACGACTTGCATTGGTACAAATAAATGATTAGGGTTTCAAAGCATAAAACGATATTAAGTGTCGAAATCAGTATTTGGTATAGCCACCACGCACCGCAATAAGTGCTGCTATACGACGTGGCATGGAGTCAAACAGAATGTCTGCCTGGGGAAGATCATTCCATATTGTTTGTATGTGTGCCCAAAGTTCATCTGTAGAAACTAGGACGAGGACCACGAGCGAGACGCCGACCAACGAAATCCCACACATGTTCAATAGGCGGAATATCTGGTGAATAAGCAAGCCAAGGAAGAAGCTGTATGTCTTCTGGTGAAAAGAAGTCTTGAACATTCCTTGCAATATGTGGTCGGCCATTATCCTGTTGAAAGATCGCTCCAGGAATGCCTTGAAGGAAAGAAACGTGTTCCGGCTCCAGCACTTCACTGATGTATTGATTGCTGTTACGATTACCCACAATTCTAGCAGCTGAGATCGTCCATGATACGCAATCGTACCCCAGACCATAGCTCCGTGTGTTCGTCCACTATGACGTTCCATAATGCACTCCGGAAGGTAGCGTTCACCAGCATAGCGTCTAGCGGGATTCTTCAGAAAAAAACACCTGTTGCCAATCTTCATGCCAGTCTCTATATTCATGACCCCATTGCAGCCGCAGGCGTCGATGGTTTTGCGTCAGGCGAATCTGTAAAAAGGAGTTCTTGCACGCATCCCACGGTGCAGCAGACGTCGACGAATTGACGAAGCAGACAGGGAAACACCTGTAACAGTGGACCAATATGCTCTCAACTGTCTAGAGGAAGCTGTACGATCCGTCAGCGCCATGCGGACAAGGTGTTTATCATCGCGCGTTGACGTCACATTTCGGCGTCCACTCCCGGATTTCCGAGTTGTCCGGTTCTCGTCGGTCCACTGCTTGCAAACTCGCATCTCTGTGTTGCTGTTATGCTGCAGACGAGCTGCTATTGCACGATAGGAAAATCCTCCTTCACGAAGGCCGATGATTCTCCCCCGTTCAAACTGCGTTAAGTTGTTGAAATATCTCTCTCTTTCGTCGAAGAGGCATCGTTACGTCTCGCCTAACGATTAGCACAAGCAGATAACCATAGACTATTTTCAACGTCCCGCTACAGCCCTCTATTTATACTGTTTCAGCAGCAGTTCAGAGGACGCTGCTCACGCATGCGTGGTGACTCTGAAACTTTAATCATTTGCATAAGACACTATAATTTGCATTGGCTGAAAATCGCAGGTTAATCGCGTCAATCCTTCCTGGTGTTGCATTTTTTACAAACATGAGTTTACATTCTGAATTTCAATCTTCTACTTAATGAAGGGGACAGATGGATATTATAAATCCATTAAGTAGCTCCATTTTTCCGCTATTTAATAAACGCAATTTCACCAAACTAATAATAAAAATTTCAACGAACTACTCAAAGGTTTCTGTATTTTTGGATTACTCAGTCAATGATAACGAAAACTTAAATTTTTGAAAAAAAAAGTCCTATTGCAGCAATAATCAAGAAGAATTGCTCAGAGAGGATTTTTCAGGGGGAAATACTGAGATCACGCACTTCCTTCGGAAGGGAAGTAAAGCCGTTGGTCCGTGTAGTCGTTTGCCGGCTGCACGTTAAAGAACCTATGCGAGGCAAAATTTGCGGCCCCTATAATGTCGTCCTGAAATGACCATGGCAGTTGAAAAGGACGTTAATACCAAACAAACCAAACCAAACCAAGAATTGCTCAGAAGGGGCAAACAGAACACTTAGGAACATTACACAATTTACATGTGGTTTTTATAATAAAACTGTAAAGATTTCATTTTTGTCGTTAATTCCAAGAAAGATAATTTATTTCAAATTAAAAACTTATTTCTATTTTTTAAATTCTAAACATGTGAATCAACTTTCAATTTTTAGATGTTGCATTTAAATGCTGCTTAAAGATATTTAATATTTAAAACTGCGTTGGGTATTTTTCAGAAGTCATTTTTTTATTTTTAATGTTAAAAAAGAATGGACAGGTTTGAACATTTCAAAATGTTTATTGAGTTGAAAAGTTCGACATATACAACTTTTATACATATTTGAGACGAAGTATTTCTGTATAAGTAGTACTTATATTTTATCCTTGTAAGGATTCAATAAGATGATGAAATTTTAAACTAGGCATTTGGTTTTTGTATCAAAATTACGGTTAAAAGTACCATATAGAGGACAGGTTGAATAGCACATGCACCGTTATCATCTTTATTGCCATTACATGAATCAGTAGAGCAGGTGAACTTGAAGCACCATTTGTCGGGCGGAATTTCAAAACACTCGCCGTTTGTCGCACCTTCTCGAGTACAGCCACGGGCGAAGCTGTAGACAGAACCTTGATTATTGAAGATGTTAGCTTTAAAACAGGTGTTGAGATTCTCAGAACATGGTTGGAGTTCCCCGTTTTTCTTTTCGCAACTTTGACCAGTGCAAAGATAACATTTGATTCCTGAAGAAATTGCATAAATGCAGGAAAGGAGTAGCAACCCGACAATCTTCTTCCTGAAATGACACATGTCAGCATCTGGAGAATAAGAGGTAAAAACATTTTTTTTTTAATTTTGTGAAGCGCTGATTATTACTTCAAGAAGTTAAAAGCTGACAAATTCCATATTCGTCTTCCATTTACTTATTTTTTAACAGACTGTTTAACACAGGGCTACTATAAATCATTCATTCTCTTTGAAAGCATTGTATTTTTCAAAATGTTACACATACAGATATAATTAACACAAGAAACGAACCATAAACTCATCAAGTTTGCATCGTGATACACAGGTTGGGAGCACGAGTGCAATGCCTTTACAAAATGACGACAAAACTGGCAAAGAGTTTCTCAATTTTGGAATATGCGAGATGTACGTCTTTTATTGCAGTGCAAAGTGCATTAAGAAGAGAGCACAGAAAAATCTGCCATGTAAACAAAGCATTTTACGGTGGTATCGGCAGATTAAGGAGACTGGCTGTCTTTGTAAACGGAAAAGCATCTGTCGACAAAGCGTGTTATCTGAAACAGTGAAGAGAGTGTAAGGAAAATTTTGGACGTTATCGTGTGACCAGAGGGACACACATAGAACATCCGTAGAGTGTGAGGAAAATTTGGTGTTTACGATTCTTTTCATGTATCGATATATCTGAATGCGTAAACTTTGGAAAATACAGTGTTTTGATAATTGAATGAATCATTTATAAATAGCAGCCACTTTTCGGTTTTACGATGTCCATCTGTTCGTCCGTCTGTCCCCTTTTTAATTTATGCGTTTTTTAGGTAGAAGGTTGAAATAACTATGTAGCTTACTATGGGCTTGCCCATCTTCACTATTTAGTTTGGTTTTGACTTGTTCACAGGGGTCGAAATTACGGGGGTGGGATTCAGAGGGGACAGACGATCTATGTGGTATTTAGGTACGTAAAGGAGTGAAATTCAGTATGCAGATTCCTCTAGTCAAGACCTACATTACTTTGAAGTTTAGGCCAAATTATTCCAGTGGAGTCGGAGTTGTGGGGGTGGCAGTCATTTGGTCTTTAGAACTATAGGAACATATGACATGTGACAAAATGATCGAAAATGATGAGAAGGGGAAAAAATACAGAGCTTTTTATATTTTCTAAATACCACGTTCGAGAAAATGAGTTTTTTTATAAAAAAAACTTGGAGAGGGGTATTAAAAAGTGGCAGATAAAGAGGTAAAAATAGATGACCGTAGGGCTACCGTTACTTTCCTATACCCTCTTTGGGGGGATTAATTTCTTGTTATTATATCAACATTTCTTAAATTAAATCTTTCCAATGTAAGACAATTACTGTGAACTCATTTAAGTTTGTTTATATATTTTAAAAATATTTCTTAGATAGTAGACGCATCACGGCCTGCTTTCCTTCTTGACAGAACGTTATATTATGAGGTGAGATCCAAAATTTTCTGGAACGCATTTATTTAAATAAAGTGCATGCAAAATAAAAATTAATTGTCACCAGATCCTTTAAAGTATTCGCCTCCTGATTTGATAAACTGATCCCAGCGAGATTTCAACCCTTCGGAGCACCTCTGGAAGTCATTTCCTGTCAATGTATTCAAATGGCATTAAGTCAAGACTCCGCCAAGGGTCGTACTATCACCCCTCTTGTTTATTATCTTTTTGGGCAGGATAGATAGGAGCAGCTGAGACGATGAGCGCGTTGTTGGTAGGTGATTACTTGGTGGAGAAGTTGCTCTTTACTGACGACCATTCCTCCTTGGGTTGTCTTGTACTAATCTTCAGCTTGCACTAGATCGGTTTGCTGCCAAGTGTGAAGAGGCTGGGATGAAAAACATTGCGGCTAAGACCGAGGTTCTGGTCATTTCAAGAAAGGATCTACTTATGCGCTCTCCATGTTAGATCCCCATTGAGACAGTTGGAGAAGTTCTAGTATCTCGGGACTGCATTCATGAGTGATGGGAGGCAGATGTGAGAATTACATGCTCAGATCAGTGGAACAAGCTGTGTCAGACGCGAACTGTAGCGATCCATGGTAACGAAACGTGAGCTAGGAAACAGCCAAGTTCTGTTTTCAAATTTATCTTTCTCCCCATTCTCACCTTTATTCTTGAGTCTTGGGTAATGACCGAAAGAGTGCAATCACGGGATGCAATGCGCCGAAATGAGATTCCTGAGAGGTGTGGCAGGAGTTATCCTACTAGATGGAATGCACAACAGCACAATAAGGGGAATCTTTAGGTATTGAGTCGCTACTTCTCCGTATTGATAGGTTCCAGTTGGTAAGGCCACATGATACGAATGCTGCAAACTCGTGTTGCTAGGCAGTTGCTTTTTTCCAAGCCGGTGGATAAGAGACCAAGGGGTCGGCCTAGAACCAGGCGACTAGACTACATGGTTTCGAGTCACTTGGGTATTAAGGTGCGTTGCAAGATGAAAAGAATTTAATATTATGAAAACGGCAAGTAAAGGAAGGTACAAAAATGTAAGGTGCTATAGAGTTATTTGAATATTCAAATTAGTTAACACATATTACAAAATGATAACTTTACCTCTCCTATGTTGAACTAATCCAAAGCATTCCTTTAAACTTGACGAATGAAATTCATTTCAATAGACCACAAGATTTGATATTAATTATATTTTACGATTTGTTAAAAAGTGAATTGCATACGCGCTAATGGTTCGTTAAAATGTTTGACCGATGCTGAAAAAAGAATTATAAGTCCATACAAAGACTCTGGATTGTCAGACAGGGCAAAGCAAAGAAGATTGGAAGATCCCCAGGAGTTGTCTATAGTTATGTTCAGCTTGGTGATAATTATGGTAAGAAGAAATCATCAGGAAAACCAAGGATGTTTAACAGTAGACAAGAAAGAAGTCTCATTAGACAGCTCAGTTCTGGTACAACAGCTCTTGGATAGTTACCTAATGATCCGGACTTCAATGTTCACAAATCAGCACTGTCTAGAACTGTTGAATGTATTCCTAACATACAAGAGGAAGAAGAAACAGCTTAATCTCACAAATCAGCAGATGCAGAAGCGGCTGAAATGGGAAAAGGAATACATACTCTGGAAAGACGCGTAGCAAAGAGTAGTGTTCAGCGATGAAAAAAATTAATCTGGATGGTCCTGAGTGCTGGAGACATTGTTGATATAACCTGCGAAAAAGAAGAAATATTTTCAAAGAGACAGCAAGGTAGGGAGCAGTAATGGTTTGGGCTGGCTTTGGTTATAATGGTAAAACCAATTTGCATTTTCATCAGGTTGTATGAAAGCAGTTGATTACCGAGAACTTCTGCATGAACACTTGCTGC
Source organism: Rhysida immarginata (assembly GCA_023313115.1). NCBI lineage: Eukaryota > Metazoa > Arthropoda > Chilopoda > Scolopendromorpha > Scolopendridae > Rhysida > Rhysida immarginata. The sequence goes on from JAHWFO010091957.1 coordinate 922,849, forward strand.
TCTTTGAAGAGCAAATTGGTGGACCATTTTGAGTGTTCCAGAAAGATAATGCAAGCATCAGTGTTGCAAAATCATCATAGGAATGGTTTTTATCCACAGGAGTGTACGTAATGCAGGGGCCTGCTAATTCCCCAGACATGAACACCATGGAAAACCTCTGGAGCATTTTCTACAGACAAATATATAAAAATGGTAAGCAATACAGCAATGTGAAAGAACTGAAGGAAGCAATTATTTTGGAATGAAAAAATATCGAAATAATTGTGCTTCAAAAACTTGTAGAGTCAATATCTGATAGCTTATTCCAAATTGTGTTAAAAAAAGGGTGATTTTTCTGGTTACTGGAGAGGGTGAAGTTTTCATATAGCAACATGTGGTTTTCTTTAAATTTGCTGTTAACTAATTTGAATATTCAAATAACTCTACAGCACCTTGCATTTTCTACCTTTCTTAACTTGCTGTTTTCATAATATTAAAAAATGTTTTCACCAATATGTTTAACTTTTTCCAAAATATCAACAAACTTGGGTGAGGCTATCATTTTGCTACGCACCTTAACTTTATTGTTCCTTATAACAGCTGCCCAAGGTTTGTATTTCGAAAGAGATACTTTCATTGTTAATTGTCTGATTACCCTGATCACCAGAAGTTTTTCCATTTGCACCAAAATTGCTTCAGATTGGAGAACAAATCAAATACTTTTAAGCAAACCTTTTGAATTTCCGTTGGAATCGTTACTCGTGAAGTTTCAATTTTAATGTACGTCCATTTTACGGCAAAGTTGTTTAGAATAGAGGGTATCCAGCAAATACACATATAACTTTGTAGATTAAAGTCAGACCCTACAGGAGTGATGACGTTACTGTAATGACCGTGAATGCTCAGTGTGCAAAACCTTTGAAATGGCCCTCGTATTTAAATTATTAAATTAAAAAATCATCTGAATTAAATTCGTGCCTCTCTCTTCAATGGTAATTTAAATCGTCCTATGTGTTTGGTACTGCATGAAAATTTTGTTTTTTTTTTCAATTAATTACTCTTCACAGTGAATAAAAGTGACGATTAATGATATGAAACATTTTAGCAACAGGCTAGTTTGGGAACAAAAAATTCTTTCTAATTATTATACATCTGCGAGAAGAGTGACACAAGTACTGGGAAAAATCAATATTTCTTTTTGTTTTCTGGATGATAATAATTAAAAAGTGGCGTATTGTTAATAGAAATTTCTAGAATTTATTTTTTAATACTGTGATCCGGATTGAAATCCATCGAATCATAAAGAAATATACAATATTTCGACTTGTGCCAAATTTCAAGCGAGTCCGATTACTTACTGTTTCTTATTTGGATTCCATATATTTTACATGTGTATTATTGATGAACTTTTGCGAAACCAACATTAGACCACACATGATAACGTCGTTCAAAGAAAGAAATATTAACTCGATAGATTTTTTTTAATTAATTATCCAATTTCCAATATTGTTGTAAGAGACACGATTATTGGAAAAATTTTATAGTTTAATTATATTTTTACATCTTTGCTTAAATATGTGATATTCTCATAATAATTATAAAATTCATGAATATGCAGTTCATTTGCTCTGTATCTCATTTGCAATCTTCTAACTTGCAGGAAATTTAGCAGTGGCAAAACGTGATTACTTAAGCCGAGAATAGAAGATTTTTAATTTTAACACCTTATAATCATTTGGAAAAATAAAGAAAAGATGTTTCCGATATTTAAAATCTATGTATTTTTGTTATTTATTTGAATTTATTATCTCTTCATAATAAGGTTCATTTAGCTAAATCATGCATAAAAGAAGACTGTAGAATTCCATTAACTTCTCATTGCAATACAGTATTTCTATTTTGACATTGTTGAAACTAAAAAAGATGTTATAGTTTTTTAAATACTGTACATTATTTTGATTTCCTATAAGCAAAAGAGTGAAATTTATTTTTCATCTGTATATTGGAAGAATTTAAGACTTGAAAACTCTTCTACGTAATATCTTAAAAATATTTCGAATAAAAAACTTTAAAGAATATTTTTGTTTCATATAAATTCGCTTCCATACAAAAATGTGTATTTCTTTTTTTTTCTTCTATGTGAAACAAAAGCAGTTCTTTAAACATGTCTAACTCTGACGTTACAACTCATTTCATGGTTGGAATCCAAGCAGTGGAAATCGTAATCCTTCGGTAGCTTTAAATGACTTGTCAAATTTTAGGATGTGCGTCGTAAATTGCTTCCTAGGAAATGCGTCGATTTCTTGGTGTAATAATTCGCAATCTTCTTCTGTCCTTTTTAGTTTCGCTGTGTTTTCTCTTGATGGTAATGTGATGATAGCAAAGTCTCCGAGTGATACGAGTTTCTCAATTACGTCAAGTTCATTCTTCCATTTCGGATAACCTCTGGGACCTAGAGGGTCCACTGCGCTCCACAACCATCTCCACCACAGCCATAACTTACAACTTGTTCAATGAATTGCAAGCGACACTGTCTCTCCGTCGCTGTTCCCAAAGGAATTCACGATAATAATGCGCCTACAACATTAAAAACAAACCGAAACGAAAACAACATAAAAAATTTTCAGCCAAACTCTCGTAAAAAAATAGTAAGTTCTATTATAAGTGGATAAAAAATCCGAAAGTTATCAATTTCAAGAAATTTAACGATGCACTAAATAGCAATGATTACATTAAGCAAAATCATTTAGATAATTAAAAATAAATTAGAATTTTATATAAAATAAGAAATAATTACATATTAAATTAAAAAATATTTTAAATAAATAAAAGACGAAAAGAATAGCATCAATAATGAACAATACAACTGGATATTTTTTTATTCCATACAATTATTGGAGTTGTATCCGTGGTGAATAAACAAGAAATTACCCCCCCCCCCTTCCGCCAAGGAGGGTTCAAGGAAATTGCCATATTAGACCAGATGGTAAAAACCCCGTTACTTCCATTCCCGTAACTCCGACCTTATCGGGCCAATCAACACCATACTAAATAGTGAATTAGTACATGCCTATAACAGACAACGTTACGAATTTTAATCATCTACGTCAAAAAATATAGAAAATACGGAGGACAAAGACATGTTAAAACTAATGAATAACTCCATTCTTCTGTTATTAAATAATTCTAAATAGATAATAAACTAATTAGGCTATACCTTCTGAATACATTCCTGGAGAAAATTATAAGGTCAGTCTAAAAAGCAATTTGTGGGCTTTCATTAATGTATTTTTGATAATTTCAAACATGGTGTTTGCCATTGAAACATTAAGGATATGAAGCTATTCAACTATAATACGTATTTTCCATCCGTCCATAATTGCATTTTTCTGTTCTTGAGCAGTTTGAAACTGTCTATGATCTTTGTTAACCTGGCGTGCAAGCTGTCCCAAGACTTTTTCAATTGGATTGAGATCTGGGAAACGTGCTAGCCAGGTTAAAACGTTAGTATGAATTTCATGAAACTATGCTTTCATCATATTTGAGGTGTTGCAGAGAACATTATCTTGTTGGAAAGTCCATTTTTTCCTCCAAGATTCTCGGTATAAGCTCCAAGTTGTTTTTCTAGGAACTCTTTATAACCCAAAGAATACATTCGAACATCAGTCATTACCAGATCACTTTTTCCCATAGAGGAAATCGAGCTCCTGGCCATAACTGAATCACCATTCATTTGACGACCCATTTGAGCCTGCTTTTCTTTTCGTAGATCAAGTAAGTAGTCATCCCGTCCATCAGGGCCGATTATGTTAAATCTCTTCCCAGCCAAGAAAATCATTCCTAACCAATGGTGTGCCCAGTACCTTATTTAGAAAGGTTCAAACTTGCTTCTTATGAACTTCTTTCAATGGCGATTTTCTTCTTAACTTTACATGAAATCTGAGTGGGCATCTCTGTTGTACACGAGAAAGCCAAACTTGTGCACGAAACTGGAAATCAACCCATTTGGGTGGTTTTCGGTGGAAAATAGGAAAATTGGCTGTGGTGGCGCTAGTGTCACGATGAAAGTAAAGATGGCGGCTGTTTATGAAAAGGCATATTGCGCAAAAACAAACGATAATTTTAGTCGAGCGGACATTTCGTAGGCAATTTCATAAAGATTGCCCTACTGACAAAAGCATCCGGTTTATCGAGAACAGTCCAGGGGAAGAATATCAACATAATGGCAGCAGAAAGATTTCTCTATGTTACAAGATGGCGAAATGAGATTCTGCTTTGGAGTTGAGGATATCCTTCCTACCCGATCGCTTTTTTACTTTGTCACAAATTCCTTTTGCCAGCACACCTCTGATAGCGCAGTGAGATCTGCTTATGTGAGCTCCAATTTGTCTATGAGATATCTCAGGACCATGCAGCATCTAGGATTAACGAATTTCTATTCCTATCAGTTCGGCTCTTCATGGCATTGTGAAAACCAAAACAAGCAGCTAGCCACAATGTCAAATAATCTGTTATTTCTAATTTTATTCTAAAATGTTTAAATTCATTCACATAAAGTGGACAGAACCATTTTATTCAGGGTGAGTTTATATTTTTGGCCAAACTGAATGTACGTCTTTTTTTCTCTCCAATTTTTGACAAGATTTATGACTACAAAAATGACACAAACTGAATAACACGATAGCTGAATACGTTTGATTACCATGTTTTTAAGGTAATTTTTTTATGTCAATAAAATTTTGTGCAAAATATGTATGAGTTTATAACATTTTGCTAATTCCAATTGTTTGTTTCACGCCCCTGAAACCTAACTCGTCGGTTTTATACCATACGGGTCTCAGCTGGGCGTTACTGTATAATTTAACTATAAATAAATAAATAATTATATAAATAAATATATGAATATTATTCAGAAGTATAGAACTTTATGTTATTTAAAGAATAACTCATGAATGGTCTGTGAGGGTTTTATTCTATACTTCTGCCGTAACTCTGCTGTTCAAAGGGTCCTGGTTCGAATCCAGGCTGTGGAATTTTCTTTCCTATTTTTCATCAATAATTTATTATATTTACTTTAACTATTTAGTTATCTTACTTTCTACGGTGCAAATTAGATGTGAAGAGAAATGAATTTGTATAATATATTTTTAAAGATCATACAGCAATTGGTGAATGTTGGAATTTGAGTACTTTGTTTTCATAGGAGAAAAAATATATGTTGGTTGTTATTAAGTTTACCTTGCTCAGTATTCCTTTAGAAAGAAACCAGGACAACTATTTAAAATAAGGAATTCTTTGTTTTGTTTTATATTCATCTGAGCTCTTGAGTTTGGGTACACAACGATTGCTTCTCGCAAACCGTCTGATTTCATTTTCATGTAACAGTGACTGGAATAAAAAATAAGTCAGTATAGCAGACTAGATGTATTTCTGAAATAAAATGCTTGCTAGAAATATTTTCCATTGCTTTCAAACGATTTCTTCAAGGATTTTTTAATTCGTTTTAATAGCTGATGCTTTAAGATGTAATAAATTGAAATTGTCTTAATGGACCTATTTTAAGACAGCAAAAAATTGCAATTTCTTAGAGTATCGTATTCATTATTATTTGTTTTTGATACAAAAATACCTGAAAAAATAATTCACGCTGCTAAATAATATACAGTATAACGATGTTGTTTACTATATTAATTCTTCCACATTAAACGTTAACAGTTGATGATAATATACACGACAAAATTACAGCACTGGCTTACATAATAGCGTCATCTCTCTAAGTTAATGACACAATGCGGAATTCATACATTGTAGATTTATTCATAATAACATTCCAAAAAGGAGCTTTTGCTGTGACACAGTAGTGGTTGTAAGTTTGTTAAATAATTTTTGAACACTTTGGAATATAATTTCAAGTTACCCTAAATTGTTCTTTTTCTTTAATGCTTTTCGTCAAAATTCTAATCGTCTTGTACACTCTGTCACTTCTCATCATTACACATTTATACATGCAATGGCCTAAAGCGTCCCCAAAATTTTTCAAAAAATATTGGCTGTTCTTAACATCCTCTTTCTCGTTTTGGAATGTTTACAAGTCTTTTTTTATGAGAAAATAAATTTTTGAATTATTTGTTACTTATCTATTTATCCTCACTGTCTTTTTTACATGACACAGGAACGATGTGACCATGCTAGCAGGAAAGAATATAGGTGCTCTTTTGAGACGGTTTTGGATTTCGCCGCATTTTGGGTCATGGTTCGTTCTCTTAAATGGGAAAGGGGTAGGGCATATAAATAACATCAATTTTTTCTCTGCAGAAAATTCCTGCAATCGGATTTCAGGAGTTCATTTTTACAAATCTGTTGTGGTTTACAAATCATTAAGAAAAACATCAAAATTCTACCATTGTTTGTTGCAGGTAATTGGAGATGGCACTTATGAAGGAGGAGAGAATTGAGCTGATCCTGATGTCCGGAGAACGCCCCAACTGTAACATTGCTGCGGATTCCAAAGTCCCGAAATAGAATCAATCGCGCATAATACCGTCGCATATGTAATATCACATTTCAGAGACACTAGGACTGTTGAACATAAAGCTCGTACAGGCTGGCCAAAAACATCAACCAATGAGGCAACCTCAACAATGGTGTTGGCATCATTTTCACAAGACGACTTGCAGATGAGTGTGGACTCAGTCAGTCATCCATATCACGGATTCTACGTACCAACCAGTGGCATCCACTCAAAGTTCAGATGCAACAAAAACTATCCGAGGGTGGTCCGGACAGACTGAGGGCTCTGGACAACTATCGACTGAATCCTTCATTTGCACATATCGTTATGGTCAATGGTGAGGTAAATTTTTATATCCATGGTGAGATAACCGCCAGAACATGAGATATTGGAGCGATACGAACCCTCATTGGACACCAACCTCAAAGTTGTTGGTGATGTCAAAGTTATTGTGTGGTGTGGGATTTGGCTCGCCTGTTTACTTGGACCAGTTTTAATAGAAGGTACCCTAAATGCTGATGTGTACCTGCGAATGTTACAGAACACTGTGTTCCCGTCACTGTTGAAGGAAGATGACAGTTTCCCAAAGTGTTTTCTAGCAGGATGATGCGCCGCCACACAACGGATATAAAATCCGTCAATGGCTGGATGTGGTATTATCTGGTCATTAGATTGGTCGGCGGGGTCCTGTGGCCACCATGTTCCCCAGACCTCACCTTTTTACCTGTGGGACCACTTGAAACAATTGTGTATGATGTGAAATTCCAAAGCAAAAGTCACCTTCAACAAAACATCCTATAGGCCTGTGACAACATTACCCCCGACGTTATTGTGCGCGTGCATAATAAATGGATAAAGCGCCTTGTGATCTGTGTCCAGCAGCATGGAAGCACGTTGCAACCCAGTTTTCGATGTATATTTATGTTTGGAAAGTGTCAATGTGTATGTTAATGACTTGTGAACCACAACAGATAACTGAAATCCGATTGCAGGAATAAACTCCTGAGAAAAAAATTGTGTTATTTAATGTGCCACATGATCCCCTTCCCATTTAAGAAAATGAACTTTGACTCAAAATGGCGGATTTTAAGATGGCGGCCAAAACTCCAAAACTCCCCAATAGATAGAGCACCTATCCTAGTCCTTGCTAGTATGGTCACATCGTTCATTTTACACACAATTTCCAAAATACAGTTATGTCCCAGTGACATTTGATTCACCCTCTAGTACAGTACTTATATTCTTTTGTTTCTGGTTATTTTCAACGAATATCATTTGATAAATTTTAATAATTTCTACCGTTCATGTGACCGTTAAATCGATTTCAGAGACCTTTAGACCGTATTAACATCTGTTAAGCTGAGGAAGAATTGCTATGGAAAGTAAAATTAGAATTGAAAAAGTTTTCCATTTCGTGAAATCCTACAATGCTCATACAAACAGAGACGGTCACTAGAGTATAACGAATATATGCTTTTCAGCATAAAGATAATTATGTATGCTTTCATTGTATCTTCATGAATGATAAATTCTATAATATCTTTCCAATTTAAGTATAGCAAACTTTGTTCTTACTAAAAGGTGTTCGAATACAGATTTAATTTTCTCCTTAAGAACCTATTATACTCACAGAAGGAAATATTGTCAGGTGATTTTACAATCTTTTATTAAAATTTTAAATCTTAAAAATCTAAGACTGTATTCTCACTTAGTAGAGTGTCAAATTTAAATTTGCAAATCAGGTATGATTGAAATAGTTGAATGAAATAAGACGTTAATTGCATGAAATCGGCTTAAATAAATACATTCATAGAATCCTGTTCCAATTGCCAAGTGAAGGCGTGATTCATACACTGCTATGAATTTAATTAAGTTCTTAATGGATCAGCAAATCACAATGTACAGGGAAAGTCGACCTAGATATTTAAGGACGTTGTTATTTAGGTCGTTGCCGATAGATTTGACCCTATCACCTACTATCCAAAAGTTAATCGTTTTCTAGATATGTGACTTCTAAATAAACATTTACTATTTGCGGTCTGGGACCGCTTTCTCTGTCAGTTTGTGTATGACTTTCCTACTTAACTGAGAGTATTATACTTTTTTGGATAGTTAAAAAGACGTAGAAGTTATTAAAATAATTTGCAGGAAAACTTCCAGAGAACTTTTTTTAATTAACGTGCTTCAAAGTTAGGAACACTTAGTCAAAACAGATGCTTGCAAGTTGTTTCAAGTTTTATTATTTATTTTTATAAACTGTCATACCCCCTACGTAAAAACTGCAAAAAATTGGACATTAGAGTCTGGAAATTAAAAAAAAAGTTTAAATTAGAGCAAAAGATGATATCTATGTCTGAGGTAGACATCTTGTTGATCTTAGTGGCGGCATTTTTATTTCTGTTCATATCTCAGCGTTCAAATTCGGACCCATGTTCATATGAACTTTTTTGCTTAGAATCATCCATACTACCTCCCTATCAATTTGTGACAGGGTTTTAGACTCACCCTATAGGTTGGAAAGGAAAACTTAAACAGTCAAACAAAATAAATAAAGAATTCACAATATTCTTGTGTTATCCTTTAAGTAGGACAATGATTATATAAAAGCTTATCTTTGTAGTAACTGAGTAGTCTTAATCGGTAGTAACGTAAGGCAAATCCCAAACCAAGTCCAGTGGAATTGAGAACCGGTCAAGGGCTTCGTACATCGTTGATGCAGGTAAGCCGGTCACTCGGGCTCTATGCTATTTCCACGGTCTCGGACATACAGGTAAGTGGCTATGATAATAAATAAAAATTAAAATAGCTATAAATACAGTCAGAAATAGCAGGATACTATCACTAGATACAAAATAACAACCTGCGAGTTGTTTAAATAAAATAGAGTTCTTTTTGTAATGACGGAAGAAATTACGTCGAGCCAACGGTACGTAAAAGAAAAGAACCCACAAGAAATTAAATAATCAGTTAATTATTGAGAACGAATTCTTTCCTCTTAACTCTAAACTTCAGGCAGTTAAAATAAAGAGATACATTTCCCGGACACAAAATTTAGCAATCTTCATTCAGACAATGAAACAAATACATTAATAGCGGTTGCCGTCAATACGCAATTCGGCCAACCGAAAACACTAATGATAAATTCATACGGATAAAAGGTAAGATGCAGCATCTTAAATGATATCTCAACTTTGAAGAAGAAGACAATAGCAAGAATAACAGCCTTGACTTCGATTTGAAAAAAATTCCTACGACGTTACAACGAAAAATAACCGCACCGTGAGCTTTGTCTAAGCGAAGAATTAGAATTATTCCATAGCGGATTCTACGAAGACGAATTTTGAAATTAGATCCTCCCGCAGCCGCTAATGACGAATGCCGACGACCCAACGGGAAACAAGCCTTCCAACGCCAGTGTGTCCACATAATTTCGCTTACATTAATCCTGCGGACTCGGCTCCAATAGCAGAGTTGAATTTCGATTAAGCTGCTTGTGATATTACTACTTTGGGCGTGGCAAATCCGCAAAGCAACGTTAATTCTTATTAAGGACGAAGTGGAAAGGGAAAATTCACTTGGCTGTAATGTCTCAGAGCTTTCCTCACTGCTGTCCAACGTTCTCGCTTGCCTTCTATCGTTCCGCAGTCGCAATACGTTGCTCGAATCTTCTTCACTCCGCTTTTCCGAGGTCTCCTATCCTCGTGCTCGCTCCGCTCTGTCTGAACTTCTCTCCAGCCTCTCTCTCACCCGAGATCAAACCCACTCATCGTTTGACGTCACATTCTGAGATCGCCCGATGTCACAACCTGACGGGAGCGCATTTTTCCCATAGAAAGCTCGATCTGTATTTAGTTTTCTGAAATGCTCCCGACATAGAGTTTGCCCGTAAAGATGGTATTTAATCGAAACGTGTCGGTAGTGTTAAATCATATATTACTAATTCCAGACCTTATTATTCTCACTATCTAAAACTATATTGATCGTAATGCAGCTATTGGATTTTAATCAGTTCAGTATATCTCAAATGAATGGAGAAGATAGCATTTGAAAAACTGAAACTTTTAGCGAGAACTCAAAGGACACATACATACAGATAGAGCGACAAGCAGATAGCAGAGTGAAAAACAATATTTTTAATATAGAAGGTTGAAATTCTCAATATATTTAGCCAGGGTCATATCCTATATCACTGTTTTGTTTGGTTTTAATTGTATTAAAAGGGGTTGGAGTTACGGGGATGGGAGTTAGAGGGAGCCATGTTGTCTACATAGAAAATAAGTATGTAAAGGAGTAAATTCGCTATGTAGATTTCGGTATGCAAGACCTACATTACTCTAAAGTTAGGATCTTATTTATAAGTGGGCCGGGGTTGTCAGGGGAAGCAAATACTTGGTCTATAGCACTATTAAGTTTACAAATGGCAAAATAATAGCATGTGATATGTCATCGATAGGAAATGATTAGAAAGGAAAGGAGGTTGAGTTCTTTACAATTTTCTAAATAATACATTCGAGAGAATCATGTTTTTCGATAAAAAAAAGAGAGTTAATATGTGCGGATAAAAGGGGGTAAAATAGATGAATTCAAATTGTTCATACAGTCAGGGCTTCCGCTATTTTCCTTAATCCTCCTTGGGGGGATTAATTTCTTATTTCCGTATTGATTGTTTAATTCCTTCTGCCAAAAATATAGTTGCATCTCGTTGATAGCACAGAAAAAATAAGAATAATAACTCTATAATAAATGACTTAGGAATTTACGCAGATATTATATTAACGCTACTCTACAAATACACTTTCCTTTGATAGCGGATATTAAATTTAATGAAATATTTCGTCACTGAAAAGAGAGTATATAATTAAATTTTCTTTATTAAAACTAAGGTAATAAAAGGTAACAAAAAAGAAGTCCCAAGTTTATATTTAACAACTGATAACATCATCAGGAGTAAGCCGTAAATAATTGCACTTATTTATTAAGTCATTTACTGTACTTGCAATCATGGTTGCAATTAAGTTTAGCTTTTGCTTAAATTAAATTAAATGTTTAACTCCTAAATATTTGCAATCTGTTAAAATTCAAGCTTTTATAATTCAACCGACTCGTCTTGAAATGAAAAGCAACCAAGTTGGTCGCAGTGTTATCTGTTGCTTAAACCTGAGTTTTCAATTTAACATAAGCTGCAAATTAACTATAATGCTTTTAGCTATACAATCTATTTTGTGTTGGGTCAACTTATGTTCTCTTTTAACTCCAGCCGCCATGCTAATCAAGATAAATAATCGTTTGGGTTCTCACTGTCTGGCCTCAGGGGACAGCCGAGAGATAAATATCCCACGTGATTTGCTAAGTAATTAATGAATTGGCTCTTTGAAATTAATGGTGCTCTTTCCTGCGGCAAATTATCATGGATTTACGACAGAAATGGTGGAACGAATATTTAACAAACGGAAATTAAATTTCAACTTTGATATAAGAGACATTATTTTCCGACTCCATTTTTCTTGTTGATTTAAGGTTTTATTCCGGAATTTGTTTCCTCGGTTACTTTAATTATAGCGTAGACAATTACAATTCCTTTGGCTTAAGAAAAGCGATTGCAATCGGTAGAATTTGAGATTCTGCAATAATAAAAACACATTTCCATTTTAAAAAGAAAAGTTTATGAATCGCTTGTGACCTTCAACAATATAAAATTCGTTTGCTGTCCAATAAGTATCTTTTAATTTTTATTTAGAGTTATTGGATAGTAAGCTAAGCTGTTGTCCATTTGAAGAAAATGAAAAGTGCAATTATTATCTTTATATATACTATTTAAAGACGAATATTATTCGTCCAGTGGATTTATGAATCTTCAGTTTTAAAATTTGACGCTTTTTATTTTCGAATTGGCTTTCCCATAAATATTTCCGCTATCATATTTCATTGAATGATAAACTGAAATAAGACTACTCTTCTATTATTTACATAAAAGTCGCATGCCAGAGCCCTAAAAAATCGCCCATACAGATTAAGAAAGCTGTTAAAAATTATGGTATTTGTCATAACAGCCATCCAAGCACCTTAGGAACTTTAAAGACGTAGTCTAAAGCTTACTGAAGAAGACCGAACTTACTTCTCATACAATATAAATTGATCTGCCCAGATCAAAAGTGGATGCAACCTGAAAATGGATAGCTACAAGAGCAGAAAGACCATGTCATGACGATTGTAAAATTGTAAAACTCACACCGAAGTCGGTGTCTGAACCAAAATGAGGCATCAAAAAGTGGGGCACCACAGCAGCGCAACTACGGGAGGATCTCCAGAAAGCCGCAGGTCTTATTAAAATAAAGGTTAATGATAAATAAATATCAAAAAATGTTTATATTACGTTTTTTTTATAATCTTGTAAGTAAGGCTGCGTGCGAGTCGAATAATTTCAAGAAAACTTTGATTTGAACCATTCGAACATGCTATCAAATCTACATTAAAACAATTCGAAATGAATTGATCTGTTTCTCGAGTCATTCGAGCCTTTATCGAATTCATTTTAACTAGCATTGAAGTTTGGCTGCTGTAACGAATTGTGTGATTCATTCAATTAATTTATATTCAACAGCTTTTGAATACCTTATTCGAAACCTATTCGAATGGCCTTTGAATATTCCTTTCGAAACCATTTGAACATATTTCTTTTGAACATACCTTAGTTTTCTTTACTTTTCTCAACATATTTGTTGCAATGTTTCCGTATGAAAGTCCTAGATGATGAATTTTGTTCCATTTCTAGCACTATTGTTCTAACGTTAAAGTTAACGCTGCAGTCGTACGCGTACAAGTGGTTCTGAAATCTTTGAATTTCAATTAGGTATTTTAACTAATTGAAACTGCATTTACAATGTCCCCGAAGATTTCTAATGGATTAGTCCGCCATAAACACCGAAATGAGCTATTATTTGTAAGTAGTTATAAGCTTATTTTCGTATGTATTCGAAGGTTTCGAATGGTATCGTTCGGATAAAACCTATTCGAGCTTACAGGAGGGATCAGCCTCCTTGAATCGAATTAATCGAATGGATTTGATTTCAATTCAAGTGTTTTTGAACTTTTTCCGAGTCCATTTAAAATTATATTTGTTTCATTTGAAGCAGAATTTGTGGCTTTCAAATGAATTCTTCTGCACCCTCATTCGACTCGATTTAACACTCGTACGCAGCCTTACTTGTAAGCATAAAAACCATGACCAAACAAATAAGAATATTAATATTTGTCTAATATCAATAAAACATTTATTATGTTTATACCATTCTATAAAGAGTGTCCAGCTAATGGCCTCCGTATGTCATGGGCCCTTAGGCCTTAATTAACTACGCATATAACACTGTACAACATTTTCGTAGGAGACCCACTTTTCAGAGAAATGTAACGAAGGCTTGATCATAGAAAACACAAACACTAAAATGAGTTTTTTGGCGGTTTCCTCTTGTATGCATCTGTTGGTGTGTCCGTGATAACAGACCAGCAATATTCAGCTAGCATGTTTCCATTCCATCGTTAAGCTCTGCCTGTTTGATTTCATAATGTGGACATGCCATAGACGTAGATGGTTGAAAGTCGGGATCTTGCTGGTTTGGGTCATCGGAGGTGTCTTCGTCTCAATCAACAGTATATTTTTCTGGAGCTGTAGGTATATGAAGATATTCAGAATGAGCTATATTGGTCGCATAGCGCTTCTATATGTTCTATAATATAGATACGTAAAAAGATAAAAATGTGCATTTTTTGGAAAATGGTACGTGGTAAACAAAAAATAATTACTGATTCGTTATTTTCAGCCAAAAATATACGAGAAGCACATGTTCTCATCTAAAGGACATTTTTCATGTTGTACAGTGTAATAGTTATACCACTAGTCGGGAACCCCGTGCTGTAGGTTATTAAGTTCAGCCTGCTGCTCGTAAACTAAAGATTATACAGGCAGCGCGAAATGCCACTACGACAGTAGTATCTCATCACGGCAAACGATAATACAGCAAGATAATCTCTTGTTTCAATTGATCATTCACTGTATATGGATCAAATACACGCATATGTCATGATTATGATCCACTGTATAGAGTTCACTTCGAATTCTTGCGTTGTTAAATTCCTTGAAAGCTACGCCTCTCTAATTCTTCAATTTGAAACAACATATCCAGCTTGAAGAATACTGTCAAGAGGATTTCTTTTTATTCTTCAGATAAAATTTCGGAGGCAGCAGGGATGAGCCTGAATTTTTTTCCTTCGAGGCTAAAGCTAAAAATATTGATTTTAATATACATGTACACTATCTGGCCATTCGTCACCGGACACCTCTCCAAAATCGCATCGGATCGTCCGCACATGTCATACAACCTATAAAAGAGGTTGACGGATTAGAATGCACTCATAGCAGCTACTGCAGTCAATATGAACAGAGACGCGAACTTAGTGCGGAGGAAAGAGGGATGATCATTGGAGCCCACGGGTTTCGGCATTCGATCGGTGAGATTTCCAACAAATTTCAGATACCCCGCTCGACAGTGAGTGATGTTATTTTGAAGTGAAAGCGAAAGAGGGTTACAACATGCCAACCGAGACTCAGTAAACGGACGAAATTGACAGATCACGACCATCAATGCTTGAAAAATGTGGTGATGTCAAAGTGGAAGGCTTTGTTAAAAACTTTGGCACAGGACTTTCGATCAGCGTCGTCTAGTGATGCAAGTGATCGTACCGTCCACTCGGTTTTCATGGACGAGCAGCAGTTCACGAGCCAAATATCACGGCCCTGAAAGCCACCTGTCGGTTACAGTGGTGCAAGGAACGCCGCCACTGGACTCCAGAACAATGAAAAACCATTTTATGTTACTTACAACCGCAGTACAGAAAAAAATCAACAACATAAAACAAAATGCGATGCCGTGGCCTGGACAAAGAGGGTATGACAGTGAGAGAGAAAGTGGCTGCCGTACTCAAGAGATAATCAGTGTGAGAAACTTTAAAAGAAATTTCCAAGTCTGGAAGAAGAAACATCTAATTTAGGTTCACCCTCTCCAAAAGTGGTGGCTGTCCTCAAATACTTACCAATCATCTCAGTTGTTGTAGAGATCTTTTTCCATATTAACATTTACTAGTGGACAATAGGCTAAATTTTTCTATAGGCCTAGAACATTTTGGAAAAACATTGATTGGCCATGTCAATAAATTTGATTTTTTGCTATGGTTTTACAAAATAATACAAAATAAAATAACAAAATTTGATGCATATTTTGGCTTTTTTAGTGGATATTTTGACTTTTTAATGCCTATTGTCACAAAGCATTGTGAGCAGCGGTGAGCGCGTTCATAGTTTTTTCCAAAACAAAGCG
>JAHWFO010091957.1:938719-957312 GCA_023313115.1 Rhysida immarginata
TATTTTTCATTATTTATTTTTGTATTGTGGTTGGTGTGAATAAAATTAATATGTCTACAATGCTGTTATTTACTTTGCTAGCTTTCACATAATTTTCCACTGCGCTTTAAGTTTACACGTGACACCTATAAATCCGAACCCTATATCATGACTTGTCTGTTGGACTATATGCTTATATCTACTGCTGTAGCCTGTCGATTCTGGGATGGCCTAGCAAGTCAGTTTCCCCTTAAAACCGTTCGAACCTGCGATAGCAGTGGTTATGTTCCTTATGATGAGACTCATTCATCACGAAATGGCAGATATGCTCCTTGGCTCTTTCTACGTATGTTCGTTGGGGTTTACACCTTACGCTCTCTGATGTATAACTGACAATTCCTCAAGTCATGTATGTGATTATGCCATGTAGTGTTTATGCAATCTTAGTTGATGGCCCTTGAATTCGGATATTTCGTCTTCGGACATTTCCAACTCAATTTCATTATTTTATACGGTTTAATGAAATGTAAAGAATATAAGCGGAAATATTTTTAATATTGGCAAAGTGTTAGGTTACAGTTAAAAATTCAAGTTTAAAGATGAAAGAAATAAAGCTCAGTTTCTGCGCTCATGTGTTAAGGAATTTATACAGGGGGGATAAGGAAAATTTAAATTACGTAAAAATAGCAGTTTATCGGAGCATAAGATATGTTATATATTGAGATACCCTCATACTTTACATGTTCTGCAGTTGTCCTAATGTTGTAAAAATGTATAAGAATAATGAATAATTTCCCGGATAAAAGGCACAAAAGTAAACAGAATGTGTACTAATATGACAAAAACGAAAAAATAAGTATGTGGATAAAAAAAAAAAGAAATAAAAGAAATAAAAAACTCTTTCACCACAACAAAAATTTAGTTATGGTGAAAATGGTTTTAACATCTTTATAATATATTTACAGATTATTCAGGATTTATTTCTGAAATGATAATTTATTCAAGAACAACTGATTCTGTTTAATTTATGATGTTATGGGTCTCTTTAAGACAACTAAATATCTGAAGTCAAATAAAAGTTAGGTTTATAAACGTTTATTTAGAGGGATATTATTTTTGCAGCTTGACTTCTATTAAAGCCAAAACACACCATCCAAATTTCACATTACTAGTTTCATAGTTTAATATCTTAAAATTCTTTTAAATATTTCCACATAAGGTAAAAATTTGCTTTAACTTTCCCCTCAAGAAACTTTAAACTCATGTTTAGAACTTTAAACTCATTCACACTATACTTTAAGAATAAATTATTAAAAATCCCACATGCCCTAAAATTTGTTTTGTATCTCAAAAGTTCTTTTTATTGCACAGACTGTGTGGTGTGTGATTTATTTTTATCTATCCATCACTTTGTCTCTCGGCTTTTCCCACCAAGATCCATTGCTTTTGGTCCCCGGAGAGTGGCAAAAAAGAGCGGGCGGCCGGTGGGAGGTCATGCGGGAAATTGAAAGCGGCTCAGCGGCCAAATCCGAACTCCTTGTCTTTACCCTCCAGATATAAATCCTCCTTTATCAGTGGAACATTTATTCCAACCGTTCCTTCCCCATACCTTAGTGTTGAATAGATCAGAAAAACCAAGAAGAGATAGGCCAGAATATTTGGAAAATTTACTAGATTTCAAGGAAAGAGAATAAAATTTCACTTATTTTAGCCAGGAAGCTTATTTCTGTTAAAATCACCCTCATTTCTTTTTGGAGAAATTATTTTCTTAGCTTTTATGTGGCAATAAAAAACCAACAGTTTAGATTTTAATGCATCAGTATATTTTGAAACATAATTTCAAAGTGGACAGTCATCACTTCTATTTCACGGTGCTAATGTCACGATTATTAAACTGCATTAAGCTTATATTAATATTTGGTACTTTTTAACATGTTACGTCTGAGATACTTATTTAACATTCTATTATCTTTTCAAATTATTAATTTACATTAGAAAAATTCAGTTTAATTTACAAGTGTGCTTCAATACATAAACTTCTTAAGAGAAAATCTCATAAAAATCGAGTTCTCATAACAACTATAAGGGTATTTTTGCACGTTTTTTCATTACTACAAAAAAATTTTCATACACAAGGGAATATCATTTAAAAGTTAAAACTAGGATGCCACAGCCGTTTCTCCATAAGCATTTACTCAGAATGACGACAACAGCTTGGAAATACAGTGTATCTATTTGCAAATCAGCTATTAAATCAAATTTTCATGTTTAAATCTGTTTGGAAATATCAGATCTTCATGTAAAAATCAGATTTTAGTTTTGCAAACAATAAATATTAAGCAGGTGTTTAGGTTGCTCTTCTTTATATAATACCGACTTTTGAATATTTTATAAAATGCCACGTTTCTTAGTTTAGCATACAAGATATTTACCTAATCAATGTATAATTAAATTATTAAACCCTTATTATGCTTACATGGGAGCCCCGATGCAGTATTGTATCATTTTATTAAACTGCATGTCGATCATTTCTTTGAATATTATGAAATAGCATCCGACTCTGTAAAATAGTATAGGGTAAAAATAGTATAGTTATAGTACAGTCAGCAATTGCTTTATTTTTAATTCAAAATATTTAAAAAAAATTCAGTTCTTAAAAAACCCTACCGTGCAATCCTTTCTGCCCTGGGAATCGGACAAATGGCTGTAGCCAATATCCGTCACCAAATCCCCGCAGGGGCAACCGGCTGCAATCCATTCGCTATTTGTACATTGCTTAAAGAACTTGTGGAATCTATAAGAAAACAAAGTTCAGGGAAAGATTTTAAATAAAATAATCTGACTTGCAAAGTGTTAGACAAAATCCTGCATTAAAGAAATCTCTTTAATACACTGAGTGGCCAGGTTATTAGGAACACCTCCCCCCGAATACTGTATTGCGCCACCCCTAGCAGCTATAAAAGTACGAATTCGCTTCCAGGGATTCAATTAGCCACTGGAAGCATTGTTCCGTGATGTTTGTCCATACGGATGCAACAACTGCTCGTAGTTGATGCTTATTGAATCCATACTTCGAATAACCTGTTCCAGATCATCCCAACGATGTTCGATTGGGTTCAAATCCGGGAACTGTAGTGGCCAGAGGATTAAGTTGAATTTATTATCGTGCTCCTGGAACCATTCCTTGACGATACGAGCCTTGTGACACGGAGCATTGTCCTGTTGGAAGTATCCTTCCGATGGGGGAAACAGAGAGCCAAGAAGGGATGAACGTGGTCGGCAACATTGCTGGTAGCCCTCACCATTAAGGCATTGTTCTATAGGAATCAGCGGACCAAGAGTATGCCAGGAAAACATTCCCCAGACCATTACAAAGCCTCCACCAGCCTGAACAGTGGAAACCAAACAGGAAAGGTCCATCGCTGTTGTCTTCAAATTCTGCGTCGGTCATCTGCATGGTGCAATAGGAAACGCGATTCATCCGATCAGCAGACTTTCGAGTCGTCGACGGCCCAGTGTTGATGATCATGGGCAAATTGGAGACGTTTTTTGCGGTTTTGGGTGGAGATTAAAGGTACCCGGACTGGCCGTCGACTATTGTAGCCCATTCTCGCCAATGAATGGCGTGTAGTACGTTCAGGAATGTTCTTTTACGATCTAGTGTTGTACTCCACTATTAGTTGACGAGTCATGACGTTTCTCTTCGCACGAACAAGCATTCCCTTCCTATGCTCACCTCTTGGATCAACACGTCGTTTGCGACCACAGGCTTGTCTCTGGCTGGTTCTATTTTGGTTGGGGAAAATGACGGAGGTAATGTTTAGAGTTTCTACGATAGAAATAAGCCTATATTACCATTTTAGTGAGTCTACCGATCATCCGCGAATCCTCCTCATTCGCGACGGGTTCTGGAACCAAACTCGCGAATGTTCGAGTTCTGACTGTAATTTCTATGCCAACGGATTTGCATAGTCATGAGTGTTCCTAATAAACTGGCCACTCATTGTATACCGTGTATTTCAAAAGTTCCCGAACTGCCCCTTCTGTATGTAGGGAAAGCCTAACCTATGACAGCAGGAGTAATGTTCGGCCAACCACCATGCACTGAAATAACTTACATAAAATCAGTTTTACATAGTGGCAAAGTTTCTCAAATGTGTTTATTTTATTTTTACATTCCCAAAGGAAACGGTACATGTAGGTTACACCATTTGCTCAAAGTGTTCACCGTTCACCTCTTGGCAATACGCTAGTCGGTGATGTAAAATAAATAGCGGGATTCGTAACGACTGGGAGCATCCATTAAATTGAAAAAAAGATGTTGAGAGACAGTGGAGCCTGTCTACCAGCCCTTCAGCATACCTGCACAACAGTACGTTATGCAGGGAAAATCATCTCCTGCGTTCGGGAAATTTTGAAACACGCGGTATAGTTTTAGCCGAAGCTAAATATATAAGCTTTTTAATTCAAGTACTTATTCTATTGATTGATATATATTTAAATTGAAATACAAATCTGTTTATTGTATCTTCATATTGTTTTTTTATTAATGTTTACTTTAAATGTATATATTAACAATATACAAATACAGATATACAAAGTTAGTAATGTTGAACTACATGTACACTGCAAACAATTCTAAATGTTCTATAATCTGCAAAATACTTTTTAATCTCCTCGACGAGAGGACTTACAAAGATTATACCTTCACCTTGGACAACTCTTTCCCCCTTTTATTTATTTACCGAACTCCGGTTTAAAACAGAAGGAAGTTTGCGGATTAAAAACTGAAATACATTGGCTGTGCACGAATGTACTTATTGTTAACCAAATTATAATCTTAACAACTAATTACAAAGATGGAGTCACTTAAAGTTGATTAAACATCAAGTTAAGAAAAGATCTGAAATTTTTGAATTATGAATAAGTATTTACGGCTACTGTTCAGATCGTCATGCCTGTCAAACAAAAGAAAAATAGAAAACATTGAAGGCAACTAAAAAAATGTAACCAAAAGAATATCAGAAAGAGGTAATTGTACATATACAAGTGAGTTCAGAATAAAAAGAGTTCAAACACCCATTGCTCGGAGAATAATCAGCTTATACAGTATATGACGGTGTCACTGGTATTTGGTCCTTTCGAACACACATTGGCGTATCCTGCCTTCGAAGAGCTCCCAATATGGCTCGGACGCATATCGATTACCGTGGGAGCATTCACAGGGAAAAGTGCTACCTGTAACGCAATATTAGGCGAACACACATCGCCCTAAGTCGCCTCGTATTACCAGGTTAAAGTGGTCGAACACACATCGATCCACGAGTTCTGTCCTCTTGCTTAATCGGGTTTCTCGTTATTGGTAATTGCCATCTTCCAATTCCGAATGCGGTATGTGCCATTGAGCATACGTGCTGCGCATACCTCTTTAGGCTACTTTATGCTCTGTGGCTGCAAATTACCCACCATTCATATAGTTGTCGTTTCGCTTATAGCATCAAATGTTTACTCTTGTCGAAATATCTCTGAAGAATTGTTGAAAAAAAGTACGGAATTGAATAGCCAGTTTATGACTGTAAAAAATAACCGGAAAATAAACCGGGCTGGAAATTTCTTTTCAATTTATTTTACCGGATTCTAGCCACACTTCCTAGAAAGAAAGAAAGAAAGAAAGATTGCGCACTGAAACGTCATAAGAAGTTATTGTTAATCATGTTTCTACCATTAATAAGCCCTATATTATGACTTCTTATGATCATGTAATAATGTATGAAGTTTCAGTGCGCAGGCTTTCTTTCTAGAAGGTGTTGATTCTAGCCATAACGTTTCATTATTGTAATATATGTTCGAGCAATCGTCAACCATGATTGTTAGGGGTGGCAAACACTAGCTGCATTCCAAATTGAAGCTTGTTATAAAACGACCGTTTCGTTTTAAGAATTTACGAAGCGATTTAAAAAACAACGGGAGTGCTTCTTGTCGAGCCGTTTTTAAAACGAGTTTTAAGCGCCATCCATTATGAATTTAGAGAAATATTCGTACTGAGTGTTGCCAAAGTTGCACAAATAAGATTTTTTTTGAGAAAACTCTTTTTCTCTGTCATTTTGATGAGATTTTTTATTTGAGTTAGCTTTGATTTGAGGCAGCTCTAGACGAATGCGAATAAAAAGTATGAGTAGCCTATTGCCTTAACACTAGGCAAGCATGAGCGTTTTAAAAAACATATAGCTAATCAGAGAAATTCTTCCGTTTTCCGTTTTAAGATTTTCAGCTCCTTAAAAGAAACGTGACGTCACATTTCGAACACGAAACGGCTGAAACGGCTAAAACGATCAATCTGGAGTGCAGCTACTGCAAATCCCTTGCTGTTGATAATTTTATTATTATAATAATTATTCTACACTTTATATTGATAAAAATGACCTTCCAATCTGGTTTTTAACATGATGATGTTTTAAGACTGGGCATTATTATAAAAAAGTAATGCAAAAAACGACACCAAAAGCGTTACAGAAACAGTTTTGCATTGTTGTTGCACGTTTAAGCATTGTTGGCGCTCGCTTGAAGCACATGCCTGAACTGAAAACTCACCTGTCTATTAAAAATTTTACTACAGAGCAAACACCTCCTAGAGAGAAGGCCTGCGGACAAAAAGTGTATACATTATTACATCATATTCAAGCGGCTAAATTTAGAGATTATTATTGGTAGATGATGTAACAATTATGATGATGATGATGATGTAACAATGTATACACCTTTTGCCCACAGGCCTTCTCTCTAGGAGGTGTTGACAGATCACGGTATAAGAAGGAAATGTAGTACGACGAAGAATGGCAGCATTGTTAGGAGATGATTGCAATCACAGTCTAAATAAAATCTTGTAAACATTCCAAGGAGGAGCTTTAGCAGTGAAGCAGAAATGCACTTATGGACAAAAATATGGAGACTGGTGGAAAAAGTTGACTCGTTGTTCAGAAAAACGCAGATTACTACTCCAATAGTTATTACACTAAACCATGATTTGCACAATTATCCAACCAGGCAGGCTGGGGGGGTTTATTTCCCTGTATCTAGGCTTGGCTATCGTAACAGGAGCTTAAAATCTGGGCTACTATTCCGCCCACTATACGTACTTTGATACCTTATGCAATATTTCGTAGAGCATTAAAGGGTTACATCGCGTCTCTATAACTGGTTAACAAGCATTGTCTTCTATATATTTTTTATTACTTTTTCTAAGTGACTTGATTATATCGTTTTGTATAACGATCTTCACTTTGCCTTGTTGTAATTATATACTCTTTCTTTCCTATGAATTGCAATGTCATTTATGCTACGGTTTTATTTTTAAAAGATTCTTTATATGGTACCCAATATTATTAACTGTCTGCTTATTCTACTGAAGGTCATTACTGGCAATTTAGGTTTTAGTTGGTCATAGTTACCTATTTGGCAACTATTTTTATTTCAACCAATGTAAAATGGTTATTAATTTCTTTAAATTTATTCAAAATTTTTCATTTAAATTACGATTTAATCTTTGCCAGTATTGCAGTCTAGCCCATCTTGTATGTTTATTTAGTTTTTTTCTTTTTATAATGCACTAACATGTTTATTATTTTTTTGTTACAATTATTTACTACACCCGCGTGGTCTAACTAGTCGGTCTAGGACCATACCTGACCCCGTAGGGCGTTACTGTAAATTTCTTAACCCTAATAAATAAAATAAATAAATAAAGTCTAGATAGGAAACTGATTCAGGTCTCTGTCTTTATTACTTTCTGGGATATTTGCAACGAGTCAACTTTTTCCACTAGTCGCCATATTTTTGTCCATAAGTGTACATTTATACATTTATTAAAAAGAAATTCCCCCCCCCCCCCCGAGTAGGGTAAGGCAAGAAGCAGATCCTGCAGTCATCTATTTTTACCCCTTTATCTGCATTTTTTACCTCTCCCCAAGTGTTTTAATCAAAAAATTAATTATCTCGATCGTAAAATGTAGAAAATGTAAAAAGGATCGTATTTTCTTTCCTTTCTCATCATTTCCGAACATATGATATAAATCACATGCCATATGTTGCCATAGTTCTAAAGACCAAGTGATTGCCACTCCCGCAAATTCGACCCCAATGGAACAACTGGAATCTTACCTAGAGGAATCTGGATACTGAATTTCACGCCTTTACGTACCTAAATAGCACATAGATATGTTGCCCTCTCTGAATCCCACCTCCGTAATTCCGACCCATATGTACCAATCAAAACCAAACTAAACAGTGCAGATGCACATGCCCATAAGAAGCTTCATTCCGAATTTCAACCTTCTACCTCAAAAAATGTAGAAATTATGAAGGGGACGGACTGACATTATGAAACCAATAAGTAGCGCCATTCTTCCGCTACTTAATAATATAGATAAAGAGCACTTAAGCAATCGCGTAACCACCCAAGGAGAAGGCCTCTGCGAAGAAACGTAATACATTGTTACATCATCATAAACAGGGCATTGTTATTCGTATTTCAACCAATAATAAGCCATAAATTTGCCCTAACTATGATGATGTAACAATGTACTACTTTTCATCGCAGAGGCCTTCTCTCTCGGTGGTTACGGCAATCGTCCGTCGACAAAGCGATTTCACGTGGCGCGCTGATGTCAGTAATTCTTAAAAGATGAACAGACAATAACAATGTATTCCTTCTTGACAAATTGATTGTTATATGACATGCCAGTATTTTGGTATTCTTTACACTCACTGTTTTAGCACGTGAATTCGACTTGAAGGGGTCCACGAAAAATTCTGAAAGTTGATACGGCCGAGCTGAGACTTTGATGGTCATATTTATGAAAACAGAATTTGAAAAAGTTAATCCGTTTTCAAGTTATCGTGCAAACGGCGGACGCACGGACGGACGGCCAGATAAACGTACAAACCAAGGGCGGATTCTTATAAGTAGCTTTTGTGCTAAAGCTCCTAATAAATAAAATCTTGTAAACATTCCAAGGAGGAGCTTTAGCAGTGAAGCAGAAATACATTTATACGTTTATTAAAAAGAAATGAATCTCCCCCTTCCCCCGCCTACCGAGTAGGATAAGGCAAGTCATCTATTTTTAACCCTTTATCTGCACTTTTTACCTCTCCCCAAGTTTTTTTTAATCAATAAATTGATTTTCTCGAACGTAATATGTAAAAAATGTAAAAAACTTCGTATCTTCTTTCCTTTCTCATCATTTCCGATCGTATGATATATCACATGTTATATGTTGCCATAGTTCTAAGGACCAAATGACCGCCACCCCTGCAAATCCGATCCCACTGGAACAATTGGGCCTAAACTTCATAGTAATGTAGATCTTGCCTAGAGGAATCTGGATACTGGATTTGACGCCTTTGCGTACCTAAATATCACATAGATATATGTTGCCCTCTCTGAATCCCACCCTCGTATACGAATCAAAACGAAACTAAACAGTGCAGATGGACATGCCCATAGTAAACTACATTCCGAATTTCAACCTTCTACCTCAAAAAACAAATGTAGAAATTCTGAAGGGGACGGACTGACATTATAAAACCAAAAGTAGCTCCATTCTTATTCTACTTACGAGGGTCAGTCAAATGAAAGCAGGAAATATTTTTTTACAGCTCCTTTATTGCAGACAGAGTTGGTACACTATTTTTCACTGTAGACCCCATCTTTTCGATGATTCCGCCATCGAGTCGGGAAGGCATGGATACCTCGGGAAAAAAAATCTTCATATAATGGAGATCTTGCTTATAGGAATCTGCATACCGAATTTCACTCCTTTATATGCATAAATACACCTAGACCTTTTCGTCCCCTCTAATTTTCACCCCCAAAACTCCGACCTTAGTGGTCTAATCAAAACCAAACTAAACAGTGAAGGTGCACATGCCCATAGTAAGCTACATTCCGAATTTCAACCTTCTACCTCAAAAAATGTAGAAATGATGAAGGGCGATTCAAATCGTGTGTAAAATAAAACCAATAAGTAGCTCCATTTTTCTGCTACTTAATAAGCTTATAGATTATGAGCACTTGAGCAATCGTACGTCGACAAAGCGATTTCATGTGCGCGCGCCGATGTCAATAATGATTAAAAGATGAACAGAAAGTAACAATATATTCCTTCTTGACAAATCGATTGTTATATGACATGCCAGTATCTTTGAATTCTTTACACTTACTGTTTTAGCACGTGAATTCGACTTGAAAGGATCCACGAAAAATTCTGAAAAGTTGATACGGCCGAGCTAAGACTTTGATGGTCATATTTCTGAAAACAGAATTTAGAAAAGTTAATCCGTTTTCAAGTTATCGTGCAAACGGCGGACGGCCGGACGGACGGCCGGCTAAACGTACAGACCAAGGGCGCATTCTTATAAGTAGCTTTTATGCTAAAGCTCCTAATAAAATATGATGCAACTTCTTTTAAAAATTTAAAATTTATGAGCTTTATAAGGTAAGAAATTTTCATTATTTTCTTATTTTTTTCTTTCTTTAGATTACAGAGTGCGATTTGCAAATATATTCTAATTTTCACAAATAAATGGGACATTCATTCAGCAAAAAATTCACAATAGATGTAGAATTCACTGGAAAAGAAATTTGTTTTCGAATCAGTTCTACCAATTCCAGGGATGGGAAGATCGCATGTAAGCGGATTAAAAACAAAAAGAAAAAAAAATGTCCACACTCTTTAATAAAGTCACAGAATGTTTCAGATGGTATTTTTCAGCTTGCTAAAACGTTTTTCTGAGTTGTACGCTTTAAAGTCCAGCAATAGTTTGTCAACACTGTCAAGTAAACCATTTCATCACATTTTTGGCAAACATGTTAAAATTGCTGATGAAAATAGGAAAAAAATCCACAACGTGGACTCGAACTAGAAACCTTCAGCTGAGTCACTGTAGACAGGGAAGCATAGTGCTATCAACATTTCCTTTGGGCTGGTGACACACAGTGGCGGCTCGTAACTAAAATTACTGGGGGTGCTGCATCAGAAAATTGTAATTTTTATCACTAATTATGAAATAGCTACTGACATTAGGCTAAGGATTATACAGGGTGAGTCAAAAGTCTGTTACCTCCTTTCTGTTTTGGATACCAATGTAGTTATGCAAATTTCAATACACGGAATGAATAGGAACTTGAGGTTGCTCTATCTGATGGAGCACCTTTCATCATTTCAAATACGCAAATTAGGACACATTCAAATTCTATCTCGAAAACCGAAGGGATACACAAAAAATTACAATTGCACATTTGCTCAACAGCAAATTCCAAACAAAACAAAAATATGTTCACCAAAATCCGTTGAGCGGATCACCCACAATCCTCATTGTAAGCTCTGCAACAGGACAATTGGCTCTTCTACTATTTGCTGCTTACAAATAGTCATCTGATACAAAGTAAGTCTTTCCATCAATCCAGATAGTGTTCAGTGTGATGTCCACTTGCACCGTAGCATAAATCCGCACGACATTTCAACGATGCCATCACTTCAACAAACGTGGCCGGTGTTATTGCCCTGCATGCTTCCTGAATTCGTTGATGCAGTTCCTCTTGCGAGGTGGGCTGTGTGGAATAAACTTTGTCCATGATATAGCCCCACAAGAAAAAAATGTGCTGAGCGCCGTCATGCTGACACCACATGTGCTGATAGAGCATCAACAAAATCTGCCACTGTGCCACTAACGATCTCATCCCTGTAGCGTTCTGCTGTGAGACTTCCCTCGTAAAAGTATGGTCTCACAACGGAGCCGTTGTACAGCCCACACCACACATTTATCTTCCAGTTCACTTGATGTATTGCTTCTCGCAGCCATCGAGGGTTTTCTTTAGATTGTGTTGCCCAGTAATGAAGACTGTAAGCTTTAAGTTTGCAGATTGGGACTATTTTTCCTAATGGCGTGATATTCATTAAAGAAGGCTGTTCGACAAGGATATTTAAATTATTGATGAAAATAAGTATCTGGTGTAGCCAGTGGCGGCTCGTGCATAGGCGCTGGTGAACTTCAGCACCCTCCGTTGGTCCAACCGTTTAGGAGATAGAGGCCCTGAAAGTGTGGAACTTTTAAAATTTTGAACCCAATTTTATCGATGAAGAACAAAGAGATAGAGAGTGAGTCTTTCAGACATTCCTATCCTACTTTTTAATGGTCTTTAAGAATCCGAAGTCAGAATTTCAAAAATTCAACATTTTTTTAGTGCACAAGTAAACTTTTGAGAACAGCAGTTCTATGGAGACAGAGTCTATGCGTGTTTATTGAAAAATATTGGATTTTTGAAATTCTGACTTCGGATTCTTAAAGACCATTAAAAAGTAGAATAGGACCCACTCTCCATCTCTTTGTCTTCATCGATAAAATTGGGCTCAAAACTTTAAAAGTTCCACAATTTCAGGGCCTCTATCTCATAAACGGTTGGATCAATTGAAAAAACACCAAGAATAAAACATTTCTCGAATATTGTGTACAATCTGAATATACCATTAAAAATAGGAGTTCCCATTTAAGATTTCAAAGTTACCCCCTCCTCCCAGCCCCCCTCACAAGCGGGGGGGGTAAATTTTTCACTAATGAATTTTCCACGCAAAATAATTCACTTTTGATTTTGGACATTTTTTCGTATAATGCTTAGTTTCCGAGATATTCAGTTGTCTCAAGATAAATGCCTCACCCTGTATAGTGCAGAATGTGCCAATCTCTAAAAATTATTACCAGTACGAGTATTTCTCCCGTGAAAAATGACGGGTCCAAAAGAAAATTTATTTCGATGCACTAAATTCGAGCGGTACTCACTTCCAATGGTTATGTATAAAATACTAATGCCAAGATGCCAAATTAAGAAAATTAACGCTAATTTCTAGAGGTTACCAAAGAGGAGAAATATGATGGAGTGCGCACAGCCGTCATTTTCTCCTTATGCCATTCCTGGCAACAACAGATCTTATATATAATTTTAACAGAAAATTATATTCCTGAAAATGCTAAACTATACTGTCTTTGTATAGTAAAGAGCGCCGCTTCTCTCTCATCCGTCCCTAAATTGCAGTTGGCTATTTCGCCTCGATGATGGCATGTGAAATCCCTCAGTGTACAAACGAATGTTCTCTCTATCTTATTTCTCCTCTTTTGATGGTTACGGACATTCGTAATTATTATTGTTAGGATATCTTCAAAAGCTATTAATTTATTAAATTTTTACCTAACTAATGCATGAATCACCAGTAGTTGACAGTTAATGCACCGGAAGTTGACAAGGCAATTTCATCGGTAATTGACAACATTTCACTTACACATTTTTAATCATATATTTTTACAAAAAAAATGAAATGTGTAAAGTATTTAACATTAACTAAAATTGTGCTTTTTAAAACTTAAGTTGTTGTTCATATAGATCATTTATTTTTTTCATTTGAAATAATAGATTAAATAAGTGCATTCCCATGTACAGTCCAAAGACCATAGAAAATGAAGATGTTTTCATGTAGTGGAATATCCCCAGAACTTGGCCAAACGTATTCCCTAATGTCACCAAGTTTGGTGACTGATTATTTATTCAAGGCTCTCGATGGTGATGTTCCATCGGAGAGCAAGCTTGGTCCACTGATATGGATTGAAAATTAAATTAATAATTATCCCCCTTGCAGTAACAATAAATTAGACAATAAAATAACTGCAATATCGTTAAAAAAAATTAATATCTTGTTAACAACTCGTCGAATTGTCATGAAATTTGTGTTAATCGATAGAGGATAATACATATTATATCGTAATGGCGATCCATTCGCTCGATTGCCATTAATTATTCTGATTAAAGCCACTTTCGGTTAATTTTAACTATCCGCACAAATCGCGCGATGACTGATTCCGCAAACTGAATTGTCGCGATTCCTGTAACCGGCCGGGGGGAAACCAACTGCCCCCTGTAACCAATTAGGTTGGGGTATATATCAGTTCGTTAGAGGGGGGGGGGCTGGGGGGGCGCAGCCCCCCAGTCTTTAAAAAATAAATTTGCGTTTGCGATTTGACTCGCGATTTGTGCGGATAGTTAAAATTAACCCCACTTTCTTACCTTTCTCCATAGGCCGTAATGCAGAAACGTCCTCACTTTTCGAAATCGATTAGTCGCGCCTGTCCACTCATTTTTGTTACACCCGTTAACAATGGGGTGAGCGAACCAGTCTTTTCAATCCATATCAGTGGATTGGTCTTATTGTGTCGCCATCTCTCGTCGAAAGATTGGCGTCGTTTTCTCTGCAAAACTTCAAGCGCGAGCGTCATAAGAGAAGAAGGCGGAAACGGCGCAGAAAGGTGCGCAAGGGTTGGCGTAATGCGCGGGAAAATTTAGATCGAGGAGAGAGTTTATGGAACCGAATCGAACGGACTCAAAAAAGTTCGTTCCGCCGTCAGCCCGTCGAGCTCAAAGAAAACGACATGGCAATTCAGGCCAAAGGTCGGGGACGACCGACGAGCTCCGCGTACTCAAGACGAAAGTAGCTTCGAGCTTTCCGACGGAGAAAGACTGAATGCCCAGCGAACGGCTTGCGACGATACCGTTCCATGACTTTTCCAGCTCCCGCCCGACTCTACCAGCGATATAAGGAAATCAGCAACGAGGACATCGTGTTCGACGCCCCGTCGGCAACCTCGCCAGAGTTCGAGAAATGACTTATTATTAAGGTTCGGTTAAAAATAACGAGTCTGGTTAAAAAATTATGATATATTGCAAGTATATTGAACATTTTATCTCAGAAATTTAAATTTTAAATTGTATTGTACAAATGATATCTTATTTGCTATGTAGCCACAAAACGCCCGTTTTTCTGCCAACTCCCGTGTCGCCTACTTCGACCATTGTTCCGTCGCCAAGAGACCTCAACGCCACGAGGACGCTAGTTGTAGCGGCTTATTTGGACTCCGCAGTGCTTCTACAGGCCGAGCTCTTGCACTCCACCTTGATTCCGGATGGACACTCGACTTGGATCACCCCATGGATACATGAGGCGCCCTAGTGCCCTATTTAAGGTAGGTCAAAATTTTGGTCCGAAAAGGACCATCACTAAGTTAGCCTGGTTCCTGTCTCTCAATTATTCCTCCATCTTTCCCACTCGAGCGCGTGGCTTAAATTTATTGCTGAGCTGTTATTAGGCACGTAAATTTGCGTTCGCAAAGCTTATTGCGCACTGTCTCTGATAAGATTAAGCGCCGCTCTCGTTGCATAGCGTAATTGTTAAGACCATTTTTTTTTCCATAGATGTTTTTTTCCCAAATTGGTGCATTTCGGTGAAAATCAGGAAAGTTTGGAAAAAAGTGTGCACGAAAGTGTAAATCCACTTGATTCTAATTTGGTCTTTATCTTTTCTATTTTTAGTTATCAACCGGGTAGTTGTGAACGGTGCAGCGGGCGTAGCAGCGAGCACTCTTCTCAGAACTACCGGCCGTGAAACGAGTACCCGGTTCTTTTCCCTGTTACTCCGCTGTTTGGACGATTTAGAAATATTTACCTGTAAAGGTTTCTTTCTTTGTCAATTAATAAGCTTCCCCTTTTAGCTGTGAGCAGGATAAGTCCGTCGCTATAACACAGCTGCAAAATTTGCATCGCCCTAAGAGGGGGCGAGCGGGAATGGCTTATTTGACACAGTTCTCTTTTCATATCAATTTCATATCAAGTTTTACTGTTGTACCCGAGCGAGTTCTCTAGTACAACGCCCGATTTTTGTTTATGATAATCATTTCCTTTTATGACTTTGTAAAACGGACGTTCGTTCCTCGGTTTGGGCAAGGCATCGTCCTCATACGTTTCTTGCGCTTTAGCAAGATCGTGGCCATTTCAACTAAATGTTCTGTGTATTTTACTACCTTGTTGTGTTGAATAAAAATTGTTAAGCCAAAAGATATGCTCTGTTGTCAATCTTAGCTAATTAAATTCTTCCACTGCGCTATACTCTAATATACGTGACACCCAACAAATTGTTCGTAGAAAAACTTTACTTTTGACGATTGTTCTCCTACTTGCAAAATTCATCCAATTCATCCTATACCACTTTTTATCAAAGTAAACAGAATAGTAGTTCTCTTCTTGGAAGGTAACTTCTACTGGGGTATCTGGTGATAGTCTCTGTGACAAGATTCAGGACCAACTATAAGAATCGGCGAATAGGGCCTAGAAGATTTATGGGTGATCTAGAAATTGACAGTCAGGATCCTATAATTGGTACTTAAGACCATCATTTTTCATTTATTATTATGCTATATTCTAAGTCATATTAGTATATAAAAAAAAATTATCAATAAGACCATCAGTTCATTTTTTGAAACACAAAAGTTATCAATAATTGGCAGGTTATGTCAAGTACTAGTGACACTACACATCTGGGTTCTAGTAATTGACCGTGGATTAAAACAGTTAACGCATTGGTTATCTGAAATTCTGTTACTACTAGAATTTGCGTAAAATTATAATTATTTTATATATATTTTGTTAAATAAAGACCCGGTATATCAGCTAGAATTCCTGGTTTTCGGATTTTTCTTAGAATTGATAATCCCTTCGCTCTGTCACTACGTTTACATGCATAGTTTAATGCGCATTATCAAACTCCTGCGTAAGATAATTCGCTTTAAATTGTCTTGTAAACCGTTTGCTTCGCTAAAGATACTCTTCAAGATACTACGCTTGAAAGAGGTGGATTAATTTGTTTGATGCGCACTTAAATGATCATGTAAACGACCTGTGAACTAACGCATGCGCAGTATAATAGATTGAGTTTCCGTCTTAGCGGGAAGAAAACTGAACCAAAATGGCTCCTTGGCGTGTGTGGTGGAGCGATGAGGAAACGGAGACAATGCTGACAATAATGGATGAACAGAATATAATATCTATTCTGGATGGAAAGAAGCATAAGAATTCTGATGTTTTTAAGAATATTCAGGCAGAAATGGAGCGACGAGGGATGGAAAAGACATGGGAACAGATACATATCCGATGGAAGTTTTTAAAAGGTTCATATATGAAAATGAAACGTGTCAGCGGAAATTCACGGAAATTTATCCGATTTCAGAAACATCTCGATAATCTTTTTGGAAGCAGACCAATGGCCACATCCATTCAAAGTGGTATCGATAGCACATCACAAACTGCAGGTACGAGTAATTAGGTTCGAGTAATATATACATATATATAATAATTACTGAGCTTCAATAATTGACTTTTTTTACATTATTATAAGAAAATAGTTAACGTAACAGGAGATAATATTAATGCTTGTAATATTGACCATTATTAGAAACCATTTCAAATAGCATGATGAATTCAACATTGGAAGATAATGATGATATGAACGAAATTAATCACGACGTAATACATATAACCGACCAAACACCTAATTTATCAACATCCCAGAGGTGATTATATTTTATTACACTTTAAGTTGATTATATTTTAAGTTCAGAAATTTGACGATCAACATTTTTTCTGTAAATAACAAAAGTTCTGATAAGTAAAGTTATGAAATATAAAATAAATTAGTGATCCAAATTTAGTTTTTCCTAAATTAAGCAAACGCAAATTTACAAAAAAAAACTATTTTGTTCTTTGTCTTATTTATTTAAAATTACCCTTTACTCCTCGATTTCAATTTATTATTTTTTATTAACAGGTCAACTACAGAAGAAGATTTGGAAAATATTGCACCAGAAAATACCATAATTAATGATACCTGTTCCTCTAGTAGCAAAAATTCTGCTGAAATACGAAATAATATTGTTACAAAAGATTTACCAAGTCGCAAGAGAAGGACAACACCAATGCAAAGATTATTAACTGATTACAACAAGCAAATGGCAGAACAGCAAGCAACGCTTCTTTCTAATTATCAACAGCAACAACAGCAAATGTTCAGAGAAGAATTACGTTTACGTCATGAGTGGGAAGAAAATCTTTCGCAGGCTCATCGTCAACATACAGGTCATATTTTACAAGGATTACAAGAAATGTTTAATAATGGTTTACAAATGACTATGCAGGCACTGATTGATTCGAGATCTAATTCAACAAACCTCAGATATATTTCTGAGCCTCATTACTATTCCCAGGAAGCGAATCGTAGGTTTCAGTTTAGTATGTCTTAACATCATCCATCAGGTGAAAATACAACAACAGCATCAGAATAAATCAGAGCCTATAAATGTTAGGCCCAAAGGTTGTTTAATCTTTAGAATCTGCTGAGTATCCAAGAATCCTGTTTCAGACAATTTCATACAAATTTCTTACAATTTTTTTAACTTTTATGTAGTCATATTTAATAAGTAGTTATATATTATGTTGGAATATACCAAATATAACTTTCATTTTTTTATATCTCCTCTTTCAACATTTTTGTTAATGAAAAAGGCTTTTTTTTAAATTTAGTCATTGGAGAGTATAATAAATGACATCTACACACTATAAATTTTAGTATTTTTATTTATAGATTTCAGATAAATATATAACAATCATGCAAACGGATATGTATAACAATTAGAATTAAACAAAAGATTTTGTAATAGATATTAATAATTATTGCTATAATAAGTAA
>JAHWFO010091957.1:1042312-1058455 GCA_023313115.1 Rhysida immarginata
TACTTTAGACCCTTAGTTTTTACTGCCCTTAACGTAGAATCTCTTATACCCTCTTGCTGCATTCGAAACTCCCGTTCAGATTTTTCCAATGCCCGTATAGATTTTTCTATTTTAGTTCCAGAGTTTCTCTGACCAATGCCAACGCCTCCTAAAGAAAAGGCCTGAGCGCGAAAACGTCATACATTGTAACATCATCATCCGAAGATATGTTTAATCGCATTTCTATTAAAAATAAACCCTAAATTATGTCTTCGCATGATGATGTAACAATGTATGACGTTTTCGCGCTCAGGCCTTATCTTTAGGATGTCTTGCCAATATTCGTTCTTTCTCTTTCTTTTCCAGGCACATAATTTTTTGCTAGTCATCTGGACGGCAGGAAATTTTATAAAACAAAAAATCAATTAGAATCGTTTACAATAAAATCCTTTCATGCCTGCTTCGCATTTATTAAGCCTTAATCGATTATTTATATGAACTTCTGAAGCAGCCTTTATGAAAGTGTAGCTTTGATAGGGAGTTCAAGCTACACCTCCTAAAACTAAAGCCTGAGCACTGAAACGCTATACATTATTACATCATTATAAAAAAGCATTGTTAATCTTATTTCTACCACGGTCTATAGATATTCATGGTCATCGAGCTTCGGCCATTTTCTATTGTTTCGAGAAGCTAAGGAAAACAGATCGCGCCAGGTGCCGCATAGATCGCACTAAGGCCGACCGCAAACTGCGATAGAGATTTTCATTGAAACTGAGTATGAAAGTAGAGCTTCTATCTGCCCATAGGGCAGCGCTGCAGGCGCAGTTGGGCCGATTGTACATGCAGCGCCACTTTTCAATAGAGTTCCCGCCCTACCGGGAGCTAGAAACTTTAGCTTCATTTTAACAATGGAGCGCGATAACCATACCGTGATTTGTACCAATAATAAGCCCTAAATTATGACTTCTTATGAAGATGTAACAATGTATGATTTTTCAGTGCCCAGACTTTAGTTTTAGGAGGTGTTGATTCAAGGGAGACACGTGTGACTCCTTTTCCTCATCAATAGACGCTGCTTTATTAATGTTCTGTCACTGCATCATAATTTTATGCTCATTATTAATAATTTTGGAAACGAACGTTCAATCATCGCATTATCAGCATCTCAGTTTCCAAAATATACACATTCCCACAAAATATAGTCAAAATGTAGTTTTATGAAATGTTTGGATCTGATGTGCTACAAAATAAGGTAGGTGATAACCCCGGCGTGGCTCGGACTTTTTTTTTTTGATTACCTTTTGCAGTTTCTTAAAAATAAACACATGAAAACGCTTAGAATTCTTAATGAAAATTCGAAAAAAATTTTTTTAAAGGCTCACAATGGATGGACCTCTCCAAGGATGCCACTGCTAGTTTAAATTCTTTCTTACTCACGTAATCTTACTTTAAATGTACATTTGATGTTGTTGCAATTCTCACTCTTCTGTCGATGTCTTGAAGCAAAACATGGCCATTCATCATTTACGTTAGTGTAGTCTAGCGGTCGCCAATTCTTCTATTTACTTGATTACCATTTGCTCAATACAGCACGGAGCTAAAGGAGTCCTTCCTTTGTTGTCTTTCCACTCTTTCTCAATAGTCTGCTAACTCTGCATTATCTCCAGTTGCTGATCAATTTTAAAGATTTTCAAGAAATTGTTAAGTAGTTAGAACTCTCTTTTCTAAGAAAAGCCTGAATAACAGCAATTCTACGCATTGTTACAAATTGAAACTTATCTATATTGCACAAACTTTGCCTTGCATTGTTGGTAATGAGATATATATTGTTGGTCCGTGCAGTGTGTTTGTGAATTACGTGTTGTTACCATTATTGATAAGTATTGTTGCACAAAGTTTGCCTTGCATTGTTGGTCATGAGATATTTTTCATTAATATGCCTTGCCATAACCATGAATATCGATTTTTTTTTATCAATATTTATTATGTTTTCGAAAGCTGAGGTAGACAATGACCTTCCTCATGCTTTGAAGGTCAAGTATGCAAAATTTCATCAAGATCGGAATAAAACTGTAGATGTGTATAAGAAACAAACCCACAAACCCACCCACAAACATCCTTCTTTATAGATATAGAAAGATTTTCCCCCTGAAAAAATCCTCGTCGTCCTCGGCCGGGATCGAAACCACATTAACGGGTATCAGAGCAACACCACCTAAGGCTGCGTACGAGTGTTAACTCGAGTCGAATAAGGGTGCAGACGAATTCATTTGAAAACCACAAATTCTGCTTCAAACGAAACAAATATAATTTTAAATGGATTCGGAAAAAGTTCAAAAATCCATTCGATTAATTCGATTCAAGGAGGCTGATCACTCCTGTAAGCTCGAATTGGTTTTATCCGAACGATACCATTCGAAACCTTCGAATACATCCGAAAATAAGCTTATAACAACTTACAAATAATAGCTCATTTCGGTGTTTATGGCGGACTAATCCATTAGAAATCTTCGGGGACATGTAAATGTAGTTTCAATTAGTTAAAATACCTAATTGAAATTCAAAGATTTCAGAACCACTCGTACGCGTACGACTGCAGCGTTACCTTTAACGTTAGAACAATAGTGCTAGAAATGGAACCAAATTCATCATCTAGATCTTTCATACGGAAACATTACAACAAATATGTTGAGAAAAGTGAAGAAAACTAAGGTATGTTCAAAAGAAATATGTTCAAATGGTTTCGAAAGGAATATTCAAAGGCCATTCGAATAGGTTTCGAATAAGGTATTCAAAAGCTGTTGTATACAAATTAATTGAATGAATCACACAATTCGTTACAGCAGCCAAGCTTCAATGCTAGTTCAAATGAATTCGATAAAGGCTCGAATGACTCGAGAAACAGATCAATTCATTTCGAATTGTTTTAATGCAGATTTGATAGCATGTTCGAATGGTTCAAATCGAAGTTTTCTTGAAATTATTCGACTCGCACGCAGCCTTAATTTCTACCACTAATAAGCCCTAAATTTGGCCGACTAATGATGATGTAACGATGTATGACGTTTCCGTTATCAGGCTTTCTCTTTAGAAGGTGTTGATCAGAAGAGATCATGCAATCAGTGAGCCATCGAGGCCAAGAAGGAAAAGTAAAGTCGTCTGCCAGACAGAGTGTAATGCCCGCGCAAATGTCCAGGGAGTGCCAAGGGAAAAAAACACGCTTTAAACAATGGAGTTTCCCATCCTGTATTTCTTCATCCATGATCATAGCCAAAGTAATTTTTTATGGCCTATTGTTGCAAAAACTTTGCTCTGCATTGTAGGATATGACATACATTGTTGGTCCGCGCATATCGTAGGCTCAAGTCAGACAGATAGATAAAGCAAAATATTATTTTCACCCTTTCCCCTTTGGGCCAACCTGACACTCGGCATATATAAACCTTACCTTGAACCTAACGAACATCTGGTGCAAGTATGAGCTCAAAAGGATAAGTGGTTCAAAAGTTTTAAGAACATTTAAGAACATTTAAGAACATTTACAGACGCACCCTGAATTTTTATATAGACCTTTCCATTGAAACAGAAGCTGGAATAACTGCGCAGAAGCAGGACAGCAAAAAACTTGCGTTTCCTGCCTTGAAATGTGCAAACACTACTACACATCTGGAGGAACACGGAAGTTTTTTTGCTGTCCTGCTTCTGCACAGTTAGTCCAGTTTCGGTTCCAAGGAAAAGATAAACAAACTCTGACGCCATCTCTTGAGTAAACAAACAAACATAAACCCAGACATATGATTTTTACCCCTTCCCCCCTACTTTGGGGACATGTAAACCTTACTCTGGACCTAACGAATATATGTTGCGAATATGAGCTCAATCGGATAAGTGGTTCAAAAGTTTTTAGAACATTTACAGACGCAACCTGAGCCTGAATTTTTATATATAAAGATTTCAGGTTTCTGGGCTTCTGGTTTTAAATTTAAGCTTGATTTGAGATTGAAGCCGCAAGGCCCCTACCAAGAGACTTACAGAATTTTTAATATAGATTAGCTAAATTTTTAACTACCACACTATGATTAAACAAAATTTCAGGACCGTAGGCCTTTCCGTTCAAATTTTGTAGCTTCAATTGTATTTGAGCCCACCAGGGGCCCCGAGGCCTATCCCAGTCTCCTTGTATATTGTCTATAATTTTTAAGTAACGCACTGTAAAAATATAAAACTTTAAGTTCTTAGGCCTTTTTATTATTCAAATGTTAGAGCTTATTTGTGATTTGGGCTTCAGGGCCTTATACTAGTTTTTCGTGTATATTATCTAAATTTTTTATTAAACTACTATAATTAAACAAAATTTCGGATTTCTAGACCTTTTTGTTTAAAAGTTGTAGCTTTGCTCGTGTTTGGGGCCTGTGGGGCTCTGATGAGGCCTATATTGCTTTTATTTTGTATACTTGCAATATTTTTATAATACCACACTATGAATATACAAAATTTTAGGTTCCTAGGCCTTTCCGTTCGAATGTTATAGCTTCAATTGTATTTAGTGACTCGAAGCCCCTGGCGGCTTCAATCTCAAATGACACAGAGTGAGCATATTATTATGACCACCTGTCAATATCTCGTTGGGCCACATTTTGCCTTTAATACTGCGGTGATTCTTCGTGGCATTGATTCCACGAGATGTTGGAAGGTGCTGGGAGGAATCTGGCACAATGCCTGATGGATAGCACTGTCTAGTTGTGCTAAATTGGACGGTGGTGGATCCAACCGTCTGATGGTTCCTTCGACTTCGTCCCACAAATGCTCAATCTCCGTCAGATCTGGGGATTGTGGGGGGCCACCGAAGTAAGGTAAAGCCCCCCTCATGTTCCTGGAACCACTCCTGCACAATACGAGCTCTGTGGCATGGCGCATTGTCTTGCTGGAAGTAGCCATCTCCATTGGGGTACGCCATCAACATGACAGGGTGGGCTTGATCGGCGACAATACGAAAATATGCTGTGCCATCCAGAGGTTGTTCAATACATATTAACGGACCCAACGCATGCCAGGAAAACTTTCCCCAGACCATAAACCTGCCCGCACCGGCCTGAAGGGTTGTACTCATGCATGTGGGGTCCATGCTTTCGTGCTGTTTCCGCCATATTCTCACGCGACCGTTTGGTGACTCGTCAGACCACATTATTTGTTTCCACTGCTCGATAGTCCAGGCCTTGTGCTCCTGAGCGAATTGGAGTCGTTTCCGCTTGTTGGCTGCAGACAGCAAAGGTGTGCGGACAGGTCTTCGGCTTCCGTATCCCATGCGATGCAGTGTGCGGCGGACAGTGCATTCAGAGACCATTTTGGAGGACCCCTGATTAAGGTCAGCAGTGATTTGATGCGCAGTTGCCCTTCTGTTATCCTTT
Organism: Rhysida immarginata; assembly: GCA_023313115.1. NCBI lineage: Eukaryota > Metazoa > Arthropoda > Chilopoda > Scolopendromorpha > Scolopendridae > Rhysida > Rhysida immarginata. The sequence goes on from JAHWFO010091957.1 coordinate 1,047,703, forward strand.
ACTAGTCGTGAAAGTCTCCGTTCTGTCCGATCATCAACCATCCGCGGGCGGCCACAACGCGAACGTTCAGACCCCGTCTTCCGGATAACCGTCCAGTCTTTAAATACTTTAACGACGGCTGTTCTTGAGCACCCCACGAATGCTGCTGTTTCGCTGATACTCGCTCCATAGCTCCAAGCACCTGCAATCATCCCGCGTTCGAAGGCTGTTAAATCGCGTCGTTTTCCCGTAGTTGAAGAATGGAACACGTGTACTGTTGTTTCCCTTTTTATATTGGTCCCGCCCGCTAGTAACATTGTGGCGACGTCCATGCGCGCATTTGCATAAACATGTCAGGTGGTCATAATAATATGCTCACTCAGTGTATTATGAAGGCACTAACTCTTCATGGATATATTTGGCGTTGTTCCCCTTCAAATGCAAGAAGTTATCACGGCTCGCACCTCCAATTTTATGACGGGCTGCGCCATGTTGCGTAATGTACCAAATGCCGTTTCGTAACTTCTAGCACTCGAGGGATACTGGCACCATGGCACCACCAAGGGCACCATTCATTTTCAAAAGGGATCGTCCACAAATTACGTCATCCTTTTTCCAAATAATTTTATACCCCCCCCCCCCCCGTGCAGCACATATCATTTTTGTAATATCCTTCCCCCTCGGTCATATGTCATTCTGACATGAAAAGTGACAATTATATTCTATTATCCAAGATGTTTCGAGGTAATAAATAAAAATAATGCCACCATGAAGGGAGACTACGGTTATATCTAAGGAATATTTTAATTATAGAATACAGGTAGATCCCTTATTTTAATTATACAGGAATATTTTAATTATACACGATTTCGGTATCCGCGATTTCGGATATATGCGGTTTTCATTTAGTAGCACCATCGATTACCAACATGCGAAAGCTTTTCTAATTTTGATAGGAGTTGAATTCATTTTTGAGTTTTGTTTTGTTCCTATCCCTGTGTTTGTGCACCTTTAGCACATCACTAGCTATCTATGAATGATAAGGTTGCTATACATCAGTTTGGACAAGATCAGCTGAGTTTCTAGTCTGTTTGCGAAAAGATTTATTGTTGTAGGACTTAAAATACCGCTGAAACGTAAAGAAAGTATTAGTACCTAAGGAAGAAAGCGGGCCCGAAAATCCTACTCGTTAGAAACTGAGTTGGAGGTCCTCGATGAGGACGAAGAAAACGTCACAGCCGACCATCTAGCAATTTTTCACGAAACATCCTGCCAGTTCGAACGATCCCTTAACATCCAGTCCGAGCTCCTCTTCCAAACTCTCTTCGGGATTCCACCAGCACTATTACAGGAAGGAGACTGTTGGAAACAGCATCAGAATCTTCAGATACAGATGAACCCAAAGCAGTATAAAGTTTAGATTGTGGACACTTCTTTTGTTGTACGTGTACATGTATTTTGAGTATTTTAGTGTATATTGAGTTTTAAAAAATAAAATAAGGTGCTATTTTAAGACTAAAAATAGAAAACTGCTTTATTACTAATCCTATACTTCTATAACGCAATTATTTACGTAATATCAGGATAAAAATTAATTCTGTACATGTTAAATGGAACCCGTTTTACGCGAATTCGGTATACACGGCAATTTCGCGGAACATATCTATCGCGTATAACGGGATCTACCTGTATGTGACTTACACTTAATTTGTAACATGACGCCTACACATAATTGCCTTTGATAATGATGCACTGATCTCAGAGCGAAAGAAACGAATGATGGCTTCAATGTTGAAACTCCTGGGTTGCATACGGATCTTTTTTTCCACGGTGTCCTGCACTTCCTTGTCGCAGGTGAACCAGTGACCTGTCAGTGATTTTTTAAGGGACCGAAAATATAGGAGTCGCATGGAGAGATGTCGAAGCTGTACGGAGCATGCTTGAGGACTTCCCGTCGAAATGTTTCCAGCAGGTGGAGGTCTTCTTGGCCACAAGTGGTTTAGCGTTGTCCTGGAACAGCACAATCCATTTCGAGAGCTTCTCTCTGCGCTTGTTTTCGATGGCCCATTTCGGCTTCAGCAAGTGTTGCAGTGCCGTTTAGCGTTAACTGTTTCACCCCGTCCCAGCCAATCCAGGAGTATGACTCCGTCTTGATCCAAAAAGTAACTGAGCATCACTTTTCCGGACTTCTTGGCAGAGTGAACTGTTTTGGACGTAGGGGTCGGGATGACGCTACATCTCTCGACAAACATATTTACCAACTTCGATCAGATAGAACGTCGCTACATTGAAAGTCTCCTTTTCATTTGTGCACACCTGATATTTACACATCTTTAATCCATAGTGAGGTAGCCCAAATCTCCAAATCTTTAATTATTACAGACGTATCTTTTGAGGTTGCTTCAGAAACGAACACGAAATTTGTGCAACATGGAACAATTCGATCTAAGTAAAACCACAGATGAAAAGATATCTTTCATCTATGGTAAAACCGTCTCATCTATTCATGATTAGTGATTAGGTTGAACTCCCAAATCCCCCCTCGTCATTCTTCTTCAGTATTCCGCGATACCCCCATGTCCCCCTTGGTTGGATGACGTAATTTGTGGACGATCCCAATACGATCGTTCTTTCATGTTGATTGCACTGGCTTTATTAACGTCCCTCGTATTGGACGTCACATTTCTAATTGTTAACAGCCTCCAATCCATTTTTGGCTAGCGTGGATGCTTATGGCCAATTTATCTTTAACTTAACTATGTTTTGTGAAGAAAAACATTGGAGGGCTCATTCTGTAGTAGATAAATGATGGCTGTAAGTGATAATCCTGTAGGAACTAAAATTTCCTTAAACATCTACGAATTAGTTCATCTGCAATTGTGTAAACATAGTATTACTAGTAAATTTTATTAATTTATTTTTTCATAATAAATGCAAATTTTAAGTTCAACGTATACAATATGTTTATACTGTACATATATGAGATCAAATTACATGTAAGTAAGATTACAGTGAAATAACATATACATTTAAGACAAAAATATGAGATTCAAAAATTTTGTATGAATTTAAAGAAAAAATTAAAACAATGACTGAGAAGTATGCTGTTTCGGTAATAAAATAAGAAACTCACATGGAAATAACAGACTAAGTTAAAACTCAGCTAACACTACATAAGACATTTGGTCCAAGCACTTCATTTGGCATTTCTTTATTATCTCCATGGATTTTAGAGAATACACAAGAACACTCCCGTCTTCATCGGCAAGGCATATGTTGCCACCATAATCTCCAATAAACGACACTTTTCGGAAATTCTCCATCTTCCATTGGTGGATGTTCCATTTTCCTGATTCGGGATCGTATTCGTAGAAACGATGAATGGGCAAATTGTCAGAAGAAGAGATGTCGATGGCAAAGATCCTTCCAGCGATCGTGGCCATTCGATAGCAACGGTGTTGTAGTTCTCTACCTATTGGTAATCGAGTAGTGATGATGGTCCACTGTCTATTGTTAGGCTGATATCTTTCACCTATATAAAAGCTATTAGCCATTGACGTGTTTTCGTAAGGCTGATAGTCACCTCCCATTACATACAGATAATCATTAAAAGTAATTACAGCTGGCTTCAAACGACACACGTGCATAGCTGGAGCATCAACCCATATATTAGATGATATTTCAAAGTAAGCAGCAGAACGTGAGCAGCGGTAGTAGGCGTTACAACCACCGAGGACGTAAATTTTCTCATCCAAAATAACGCATCCACTACCAAAGCGTGGGTTTTTCATATCTGCTTTGAAGCTCCACTCCTTTAATTTTATATTGTAAACTAGCACGGTTTTTAGTGCAGTTCCATTTACAGGTGTTTCGCAAGTTGTGCCACCAATGAAATATATTTCTCCTTTGGATACGCATACAGCTGCTTGGTAAGGTAAGTCAAACGATTGGAAAAGCGGTAAAGTTATGGAATCCTTCAAATACCACTGCGAACCATCAGTTAAACTGAGACTTGTTAGATTATAGCCTTCCTTGTTTTTGATAAAACCCATAATGGCTGCTTCTGGAAGGTCTTGATTTGTTACTTCATATGGCAGATACTTCTGATAAATTCCTGTAATAGAATCATTTTCATTAGAATATAAAATGTTTGACGAATCCGGTTTACAGAAAATGCTACCATTCATTCGTTTGTAGAATTCTTTCAATAATGCCAACATCAATTTATCATTACAAACAACAAGAGGATTTTCTAAAATTTTATTTGTGTAATCAGTAGAGAGAACACTGAAATCAATGTTTTTCGAGAGATCATCAAATTTTTCCTTTCGTGCAACTTCATCATACAAAATCCACTTCAAGATGCCTTCAAGTATTTCTTCAGGAGAGCAATTTAAAGATGTACTAGACATGACGGCTTTCAAATACTCAAAAGGCAACTGGACAAGAGTGCTGGTATCAATCAATTTTTTGATGTTATTTTCCATATAAACTAGGAGGGATTGCTTCATGCATACGATTTGGTAATCTTCTGCAATATTTATAAACTCCATCACGTTCTCAATCGACATCGTTTTCAGAATCATATTTGCACAATGTCGCACAGCGTGGCATAAGTGATAGCGATTCGCAATTGCCAAAACAGCTCTAATCTCGATTTCATCAGGGATTTCCAGATTTCCACTGTACATGAATTCAAGAAGGATTTCTAGAATATCACTTGGTACATCCAACAGTTTGAAATGTTTTTTGTCTTTACTCTGGTGAAACATATCTTTAAAATATTTGCTTGCAGCTACAAGCACCGTTTTGTGTGCAGAATAAACAACTTCTTGACCAGCATCGTCGCAAACTAGAATGATATCTGTAAATGTGTTGCTTTTACGCATTGAGTTCAACATAATGCCCAATTCGGCCAAGTGGTCCATCATCGGGTTATTTTCTTCCATCTCACTGAAAAATAAAATAATTACTGATATAATTAAGCTTTACAATAACATAATGGTTTGAACTGTTGTCCAGTCCTCCATTTATAAAATAAGTGATGTTGTGAGATAATGGGAGCTGAAATGAAAGTGAAAATCTTACACATAGGTATGCCGAACGCTTGCATTTTCTTACCTTGCCAAATAGATTAGAATAACAGTAATTATACGTTCTGAAGGTAAATTTGAATGGAGAGTAATCAACGAACTTTTATAACTATAAGCTTAGATTTTTCTTTCTAAATGATGTGCCGGCCAAGTGGCCGAGAGGGCTAGGGCGTAGGCTTTCTAGTTCTCGAGTCCACCTAGTCGTGGGTTCGATTTCCGCCGTGGGCATGGATGTTTGTGTTTGTCCTGGGATGCGTACGGATATAACGTTTGTAAAATGACGCCAAAAATTCTAATAAACCAACCAACCAACCAACCAACCTAAATGATGTACTTATTCCTCCACCCTACTTCAAAAAGAATATTAATTTAGTCAAAAATTAAAATTTACATCGAACAAATTGAAGGTGATAAAATATTAGAATAGTTCCAAGAGAGACAGAGACAAAAATTAGAATAACTTACAGAACTGTCCAACTTGGTGAGCAGAAATATTGCATGTTATTTACATATCTTCTTAAAGCAAGTTTTCGTAGATCAGGCTGAGCAACATGAGTAGGAAATCGGATGTATATCAAGTCACAAACAATGTGATCTTAGGGAACTGGAAAAACTTAGGCAATCTACGATGGCAAAGGTGTTAAAGCAGCAAAAGAGGATCTCACTTTACAGCTAATTGCAAAAATGTGGACTAAATAGCGAGACTAGTGAGAGGCAGCTAGTCAACTAAAGGAACACCGTTTCTTAAGTGTTAAATATATTCATTTTGAGTAGAAAAAGTGTGGAATAACAGTGTCAAGCAGAACTACATCAATTTGCCTTTTAGTCCAGAGTTCCGAAAATTAAATCCCTGATGACTTTGAAGCAAAGACGGCCCGTGCAAAGTGGTGCAAGGAAAACGTTACTTGGGGATAAGATGACTGGCGTAGCGTGCTGTTCAGTAACGAATCCGTACTCTTCTTGTCTTTTGGTGACTAAGGGCTACGTGTGTGAAGTCAGACACAAAGTCGGTCAAAACAGAAATTAGCTCAAGAGATAGCAATATTTGCTATATTAGTATTGGTATAGGGATGCATGTCGTTAGACAAAGTAGCAAACTTACGGGTCCTAAATTGTATGGTAAATGCTGCGGTCTATTCGCTACTTTCAGTTTAGGTGGCGCCGCCCTTGTGGCATTTACTTGAACGGAGCTAAGTAGCATTCGCCACAGTTTAAATAAGGCTCAACGCGTTGTTGCAGCTAAAGAAATGAAAGGAAAAAGTAACAAATTCAGCCGTGTGTAAGATTGCAAATCAAAAACGATGGTACATACAGTAAGATTACATTTTCCCCCAAAAAATAAAGCCATTAGAAAAAGTTGGGAAGTATAACTTACAATGGGGAAAAAAGCCACAGACACGATCTGTATTAACACATTTTTTTCCATCACCACCTTGTAAGCATAAATTAGCAATGGTAGGGTAAGAGATGGAAAATATTTACATATTTTAACATATACTACTAATAAAATGGAATAATATTCAAAATTTATCTTTAAAAGTTTGTTTCACGTACAATTTTACGGTAAAATCACTATTTCTATTGCTAGCTGCATTAGTTTTAATAACATTGTTTTGTTTGTGGGTCATTAATAAGCAAAAAATTAGGTCGTTTATTATCGGGAACAATTTTCATCTTGAATCTACTTATTCGTATTTAATCAAGTAATAACTTTCAACAAAGAAATAAATTTTTTTTGGTATGCCAGCAATAAAAAGAAAGATGAAATCAAGTGCTATTCCTAGCAGGTGCTTGCCACGTCGACCATTTGAAAATTATACCATCATACGGAAAAGTATCACACTGTGTAATATTCAAAGCATGTTGACAGAAAACGGATGGTGAAGTGAGTCCTAGTTTCGCCGCCATTTTTCAAAAATAGCAGCGTCCTCTATATTTACTGAAAGTAGCGAATCAAAAAATACTTGACAATTTCATGATCCCATCATCTGAAGATCTTGCTGTGATTCTTTTCCATCAGGATGATACATCTAGTGATTCTGCTAAATCCGCGAAAGAATGGCTTCAAACGACGAAATATTTCTGTTATCATGACCAAGTAATTCACCAGATATTAATCAAATTGAAAATTTTTGGAAGTTGATTAAGGTAGTCATCAACAAAGACCCCCACAAGTAAAGAGGAGGTGATTTCGGGAATTTAAAAGATTTAATTTATTACCAGTGGTGAAGAATGTTCTAAGTTGGTCAAGAAATGCCAATCAGGCAAAGTTTTGTAATTAAAGCTATAGACGACGCTATTAAGTATTAATTTGATGAATCATTTTTGATTAAAATGATTTGTGTATTTTTTTAAAATATTCTAATGTTTGTCTCTATATTGGAATCATTCTATTATTTTGTCATCTTCAATTCGTTTAATGAAAAATTTAATATTTCGTTTATTTTGAGGTCGAATAAGTACATCACTTACAAGGGAATCCCTCGAACATGTATGTCACAGATTTCCACCAAATTGAAATATGTTACTCAATTGAATCTACAATAGATGCTTGCAAAATAAGAGCGTGCGGATTTTTGTTTCTTTCAAAATAAACCACGAAAACGAAAAAATTTGAGCCATTGTTAAGGCGGTGTATTAATGCGTTTAACGGAACTTCTTTCTTCCACTACTCACAGCACGAATCCAATACAGATGAAATAGACAGCAGCAGACGGCAATTGAATGGCTTCTCAAATTTCTAAACAAACTTAGTTTTTAAAATAGATTATTACAATTAGCTAATTGCCTTTCAGTAAAAAATGTCGAGAGTAATTAATAACCATTCCCTTAATTTATTATTTCATTTTATTAAATAATTCGGTAATCAAACACGGGGCTGGCTTCATGTGCAACGTCGAGTAATACGTTGTGTTGGTGTGGGGGTATGATTCGCGGTGCTTCATAATTTTAAATAAAAATAGTATTCATGGATGCCTACATCATCTTATAAATTATTTTAATTGTACAGCAAAATTAAAATTTTATGCTTAATAACAGTGCTCTAACTGCAATTCTTTGTCGATCGCTGCTAACAAGTTTGCTTCCCCTCTTTCCGCCATGTTTTTTGAACTCTGCGCACTTCCGGGGTGCTTCACTGGCGCGCAACGCTATCGCTTCCACGGTGTTCTTGCGCGCAAAAAAAGGCTATCTGGGGTTCCCTTGTTAGAGAAAAATAATCTGAACGTGTATTTAAAAAAGTTCGTTGATTACTGTCCACTTAAATATAACTTAAGAATTTAAAATACCGTTATTCTAAATTTTTTTGACAAGAAATGGATAACAACATTCTACCAACAAAATGGAATATACCATAGAAATTATTCAACATATAAACGATACATGAGAAAGAAACGAAGTGGAATATATCGCAATGCACTGAAACAACCCGATTTCGACCAGATACTTGAATTCATTAAAGAATTTATATAATTTATCTTATATTATTTAAAAATTATCTCATTATATTAAATCCTTTCTTACATTCTTAGAGTTGTTTATTATAATCTGGTTTTTATTGTTTTCTTTCTTTCTTTACAAGTTTTTATCTTCTATTTATTTATTTTAGTTGATTTTATCTATTTTTAGTTTCTTGTTATTTTATCTACATGTATATTTATTTTTTTACTTTTGCTTTTATTTATTTTTATTTTCGTTATAGGTTTATTTTATTTGTTTTTATTACTTTTAGAGGTTTTATTTTAATTTTAAGTTTGCATAGATTATTATTATTATTATTATTATTATTATTATTATTATATTCAATTACTTCAATTCCCAGCAGGAAAAACGTTGCCAAAACGGGTTTAATGAGAAATACATATACAGTAATGAAAATCAGTAGAATAAAATCGAGGCCAAAAAAGATAAGCCCAGTCAAACAAGCCAATAAAAAAAAAACAACAACAATAAAAAGATGCAAAAAGCTGAGTCTAAACAACTCGGGTTAAATTTAATTAGGCCGCCCTCAACAGGCCAAAGTCCAAAGCAGGGTTACTATAACATTATCATAAAAAATATCTGGCTTTGTAAGTTCCCGATCATAATAATCGGCAACTTTAAAGTTTAAATCCAAAAATTTAACATCAGTTTCATAAAATCTGGTACAAGAGAGACCAAAATGAAATGACCTCCTAGCAAATTTGAGAGCAATTCCTTCCAACAAGGAAGGAGCGTCAATCCTGGCAGAGATAATACCAATTAAAATTCTTTTAAGAACTTTATCAATCAAAGCTCTCAAAGAAACATAATAATAAATCCTAGTAATCTCAGTGGTCCTTAATAAGAGATCGGTATAAGGAGTACCAGAAGCGATTGCAAAACTTGTTCAGTTTCTTCTCTAATCTAATCGTAAGGAAATTCGTCCATATCTATATACTAAAACTCTTGCGTGCATTTATTTATTTATTTATCTGTAATTCTATCTCCTCCTAGACGGTTTGAGCTAGCGGCTTGAAATTTTCAGGGCAGGCTTATCAATAAAGCACCTGCTCTATCGCCAAAAATCAGCCCCCTACGACCCCCCCCCCTTCCCCACTTTTTGGGGTTTTCTTTGTAATTCCCCTCAACAGATGGCGCGGGCGGGCGAAGCCGCCGCGGGTAACAACTAGTTATTATTATTATTATTATTATTATTATTATTATTACGTAGTTTTCTATACGTAGGTATGGAAAAAGTACGTGTAACCCGCATATATTAATTTGTTTACCTTATTTTGTCCTTTGTTTACACAATTATTTGAGGATTAAGAATCCTTATTTCATTGAGTCTTGTTGTATTTTATTTTTATTTTACAATTCACTGAAGCCTGAATTTTGTGTTCTTTCAATACTCACAAGACAACTAATGGCTTCTGTAATGAGGGACCAAGACCAAGTTTGCATTGCTGTATGACATTTTGAATTTTCTTTTTTTTAATCAAAATTTCTGACATATATACAGGGCGTCCGGAAATAAATGGTAAATATTCATACACGTGAGAGAACATGTATACAGAAGCATTTTTATTCCTATGAACATGGTGTCGCAAGCCAACCCCCACAGATATACAGGGGGATTAAAGTATGTTGCGCTGCCTGATTCTTGGCTTCCCGCGAGCGACTAGGCAATGTGGTGCAGCCCACATTGGAGCCTACAGACTTCAGTACTCACGGGCTCTTAATATCTGCAGCAACGATCCCATTTATGAGGGTTCAGGTAGTAAGCTTATTTGTGAAATGGTCCTGATTGTGTAAATGTATGCAAATCAATACGTGTGCCACGACCTCCAGTGACATTTAAGGTATTAAAGGTTTGTGGAGTGACCTGACAGGGGCAGCCATTCGAGCATACATTGACATCTCTTGAACAGATGTGGGCTGCACCACATTGCCTAGTCGCTCGCGGGACGTCAACAATCAAACAGCGCAACATACTTTAATCCCCCTGTATCTCTGTGGGGGTTGGCTTGTGACACCATGTTCATAGGAATAAAAATGTTTCTTTATACATGTTCTCTCATGTGTATGAATATTTACCATTTATTTCCGGACACCCTGTATATATGAATCCTGTAAGTTTTGTGGAATTTTTTTTTTGAAGTGAATTGAACAAATTATTATTATTATTATTATTATTATTATTATTATTATTATTATTATTA
>JAHWFO010091957.1:1058465-1073406 GCA_023313115.1 Rhysida immarginata
TATTATTATTATTATTATTATTATTATTATTATTATTATTATTATTAATCCTCTAAAGCTTTCGATAAAATTAACATCTTGTTGGCTAAGTTAAGTTATGTTGGCTTATCAGCACAAATCATCGCTTGGTTCGGATCTACAAGTTGTATGTTATTAGGAAGGACTTTTAAAATTCGTTTTCAAGACCAATCATGTTCCCCTCTTCCTATCAAGAGTCGTGTGCCGCAGGGATCACCGTTGGATCCCTTGCTGTTTAACATTTTTATTGCCGACCTTCCACATGTTCTTCTGCCTTATCAGTCAAAAATTATTATTTACGCGGACGATGTCAAGCTATTTCATGCTACAAAATCATAAGCATCCGATTTTAAAATATCTGATTTTAAGATATCCGATCCATATTTTACATGTCACCTGTATATTCACGTTGATCATAGTCATTTTATGTTTTTGTCTTCCATTTTATTTATGAAGATATGCAATAGTTTTGAAGTTTTTATTTATTTATTTATTTATTTTAGTCTAAAGGAGTATTATTCGTTGTGTGAATTGTTTTAAAGTTTGATTATACTTGTCAGGTGTATAGGGCGCAAATGACCTTGGAAGTTGACGCGCCCATAAAACCCAACCAACCAACTATTTCATGTTTTTGACGACTGGAGTGCTTGTAAAATTCTACAGGAAGCTCTAATACGCGTCTATCAATGGGTAGAGACAATGCGCAAAAATCATTCGTTGTCTCTTTTAGCCGTCCCACTGCGCCGTTTGTTTTTAATTGCCATGTTAACAATGGTGTCTTGACGAGGACTAACACCATAAGGGACTTCGGAGCGGTACTATCTGACAATTGTTCTTTTGTCAGTCATATGCAACAGTCATATACGGACATTTTGCGCCGTTTGGGTCTGATAAAGAGGACTATTCACCTCTTTTTCTGACATAAGAATCTTTTGTATTTTATTTAAGGCGTTTGTAATACCTAAAATTATCTATTGCGTTTGGATTTGGTAAGGCGTAAATTTGCAAGCCTTGCACAAAATTAACGCAAATGCTTCAGTTTTAATGCCTTTTTGTTAAAAAATCTAAATAATCGTAAATTTTTAATCTATAAGCACACTATTTTTAACCTATAGCATATTTTAATTAAGAGTCTGTTTAATGTTCTGTCAAGCGTGTTTCATGGTAGAATTAGCGTTTTGCCACTCTGAGGATTTTAACTTTCAAAGTCTGAGATTGACACGTAGGGGTTTTGTTTTCACCCCTACTATTAGACGGAATTCTTTTATTTCACGTATTAACCCGAATAACAAGTTGGTTCCGAATTATCTTGACCATTTTAATGATATTAACTTATCCGTTTCTAAGCATCTTCATCTTCATCTCTTTTCTTAGTGTTTATTCTTAACCTTAATTGTTTTCTTTTATTCTTGCTTTTTGTCACTTTCTTTTTTCTTGCCTTTCTTTTCTTTTCTTTTTCTTTTTTGTTCGTTCATTAACCCCAAATTGGGCTTCCCCCTTAACCTTAATTCGGCCTAGCTGTCTGGGTTTGTTCCCCCTCAGTTGTTGTCACATTATTATTATTATTATTATTATTATTATTATTATTATTATTATTATAAGAGCAAGAACGCTTACTCGAAACATGCTTTGATCGGTTCGAATGGAAACCGGGTTAGTTTGATAAGAGCTTGCGGCGTTGATGGAAAGGACAAACGACTCTTCATCACGCGGCTGCAACCTGACATTACCTCTAAACATCTTTGCGATTTCGCCACCAGTATTTTTCCTTCGTTGACCATCAATAGGTGTATTAAGATTAAAACAAAATTTCAAACCATCGGCCTCGGTGGCTCAGTGGTTTGCGTGATCGCCTCTGATGCCCGAGTACGCGGGTTCGATCCTGGCCGAGGACGACGAGGATTTTTCAGGGGGAAATCCTGAGATCACGCACTTCCTTCGGAAGGGAAGTAAAGCCGTTGGTCCCGTGTAGTCGTTTGCCGGCTGCACGTTAAAGAACCCTTGCGAGGCAAAATTTGCGGCCCCTATAACGCCGTCCTGAAATGGCCATAGCAGTTGAAAAGGACGTTAATACCAAACAAACCAAACCAAACCAAATTTCAAACTTATTCATCTTTTGTTCTTTTTCTTAATACGCACGACTTTGATCGGCTTTTCGATGGTTCCATTTGGCCCGAGGGTGTGCTGCTTTCTTCGTTGGCAAATTCCATACCAACCAGATCGACTCGCCCAACGGGGATGATCGAATCTTGGAGAAAGGATCAATTCGAACGCAAGGGCATTCTGCTGATACTAGCCAGGAAGAGGTGGTCATCGATCGAAATGGTTAGCGGAATCTATTATCAGAACGTGCGAGGGTTGCGTACAAAGAATGCCAAGTTTCGATTTCGCTGTTGCGAACCCTCACTTATTGTATCGTCTTACCGAAACCTGGCTTAATGAGTCCATCTCCGATTTCACCCTTTTTGGAGATGGTTTTAGCGTGTTTAGGTGCGACCGTATTTGTAAGGATAGCAGCGGGGGCGTCCTCATCGCCGTACCCAAAGAATGGAGAGTAACTGCATGTAGATTTACTGCTTCAGTCAAACGAGTCGATGTAGTTGCAGTGGAGGTTATTTATCACCAGTCCTCTCGTCGCTTTTCCTCGCTGATTATTGTGAATGTATATATTCCACCTCTATTACGTAACAAGGACTTTGAAATTTTCCTTGACGAAGTTTCAGATTTCCTAATTCGATCCCCGTCTGATTGCGTCATCGTCGGTGATTTTAACTTTTCTGACGCTTGTGATCATCTCTATCAATAATATTATTCCAAGCAGAGAAATCTGAATGTGAAAAGTTGGCTTAGCGAGTTAGAGCTGGTTAATGCTAACTGTATTTTTAACAAATACGGTGGAAACTTAGATAAGGTTTTTACAAACATCGATTTATCGGTAAGCAAAGCCGACGAGACTGTAGTAACCCCCGATGAGTATCATCCTCCTCTGTTTTTATTTCTACCTGTTGTTTTCGAGAAACACGCCTTCATCAGAGATTCGGAGCATAACTTTTATTCAGGAGATTTTTTAAGTCTCTACCAGACCATTGAGAGCAGCGATTGGCATAGCATCCTGGCCTCTGAAGACGTTGGTGACATTTGGAACATGATCACGGATAGGATCAGGAATACCATTCATATCACTGTCCTAATATATAGGTCGCATAATCGAACAAATGGGAACTTGCCAAGGCGTAGGAGCAGCCCTGCTTTTCCCAGGTGGACGTCCGCAGCTACCAGAAGCGTCTGGCGAGATAAGCAACGCTGCCATAAGAAATTCAAAGCATCACGGTCAGCTCAAGATTATGCTGAATTCGTCGAAGCGCGAAGACTTTTCAAGAGGTTATGGACTGCCGATCGGCAAGCTTATTTCAGCGGCCTCGAAGAACAGATTTGCTCAAATCTGCGCGCTTTCTGGGACATTTCCCGGAAGTGCCTAAATTCGAGCAAGTCTAAATCCCTCCAACTTGAAAACGACAAGTTATTTAAGATCGTTTCTACATTCGCCTCTACAATGAATAACGACGCTACTCCTGCTTTGGACAACGCTACCCTTATTGAGTACTGGAGTTCCATGAATACAAATTTTCAGCTTCAAACAGTATCTTCACAGCAGATTACTGACCGTTCAAAAAAACTTACCGCGTCCAAAGCTTGTACGTCGGTTAATATCCCTGACTTTGTTTTTAAGGGCAGTCTAAATGGCATGATCGTACCCATTACTCATTTATTCTAAGTTTCTTTTACTACTGGACGTTATCCCAGTGCCTGGAGGAACGTACTCATACACCAAATTCCGAAGAAAACCGAGTCGTCCGTGCAAAGAGCCTATAGGCCCATTACTATTATTTCCTTCCCTGCCAATTTACTCGAGACCTTGGTTGCTGACCAATTATCAAGTCATGTGGAGAGTTTTCTTCCTGACGCTCAACACGGCTTTCGTAACAGTAGAAGTACTCAATCTAACCTTGCAATTTTTATGCATTATGTCACGCGTCACTTGGACAATAGGACACAAGTAGATGCTTTATTTTTGGATTTTGCTAAGGCGTTTGACAAGGTTAACATCTCTTGTCTGCTGACTAAGTTAAACTATGCTGGACTATCAAATCGTGCCTTAAATTGGTTCAGTTCAATGTTGAACGGCAGAAGTTTCAGAATGCGTTTCTTAGATCAAGCATTTTCTGCTTTTCCCATTCAAAGCGGTGTACCGCAGGGTTCTCCCCTTGGTCCTTTATTATTTAACATCTTCGTCGCAGATCTTCCCCTTGTGATTGCGTCTTACCAACTGCAAATATTGATGTACGCTGACGATGTAAAACTATATTATGCCATAGACGACTGGAGAGATTGCGATAGGCTGCAACAGGCACTGTTACGTGTGCATCAATGGGCCAGAGACAATGGTCTGGAATTAAATGCCAAGAAATCTTTCGTCGTTACGTTTAGTCGATCAACAGCGCCCTTTTTATTTAAATATCATGTCAACAATGACTCCCTTAGTCGGACCAGCGTTATTAGGGATCTCGGAGTGACTTTGTCAGATAACTGTTCATTCGGCAATCAAATTATTCAGATTTATATGGATATTTCGCGCCGATTAGGTATGATAAAGAGATCTCTACACTTTTTCTAGGGTGTTCGAGTCTTTAGTACGTTATTTAAAGCTTTTGTCATCCCTAAGATAATTTACTGCGCTTGGATCTGGTCAGGCAGCAACGTCCAAGCTCTGAAAAAAATTCAGAGCAAATGTGTTAGTTTTAATACCTTTTTGAGAAGGCATCTGAAAAAGATCTTAACATTCATATGTTCATATGTTCATAACAATTTTAACATTCACCGCATCATTAGTAACTGTCTTTTTAATGTATTATTAAGTGTCTATCATGGCAGAATTAACGTTCTTCCGTTACTAACAGATTTTAATTTTCAATCATTAAGGGTGACACGTAGGTGTTATGTTATGAATTCCGTTATTCGATGAAACTCACACATTGAACGCATAAACCCCGTTAATAAGTTAGTTAAGAATTATATGGTTAACTTTAAAGAATTTCATTTATCTGTTGCCAAAGACTATCATGTCCATTTATTTTTTTAATTTTTTCTTTTTTTTATCTTTTTTCTAACTTTTAGTGCTCTTATTTTTTTCTCTTTTTTTTTCTTTTTTTTATTTTATTTATATTTATCAACCCCTATCTGGGCCTTGCCTGTGGGGGGCAACTTGAGGTCCATTGTCTAGGGTTTTTTTTAGTTTATTTCTTTAATTAATATCATCTGCGGTCTAAATCGATTTCTTGACTCAGATGATTTATTCCATTGTTTTTATTTATTATTATTATTATTTTTTTTTTGTATTTTTGTTTTTCTCTCCCCTCATTTGAATCGGCTTTTTTTTGCCTCGATATCATTTAGTTTATCATTCTATTTTATATGTATTTTTCATAACACCGTTTTGGGCTTTGACCTGTTAGGGGGCAACAAGGGGCTTTACCCGCCGGTTTATCTGGTGGGTCATTCCCTATTGTTGTTACAATTATTATTATTAAATTATTATTATTATTATTATTATTATTAATATTTTCTTATACAAGATTTGTTCAAGGTTGACCTAGACTTTCGCGCATATAAAATCGAGAAATAACTCTATAATATTACATTTTTCCGGGAACGTTACGTAATCTTTTTGAGTGTCCCGAAATCGATGTATTTGACGCATGCCCAACAACTGCAGCAAAAAACATAGTTTCTTTAGCAGTAGGACGAGGGTGTATAATCAAACTTTTTTGAAGGAGAAGGTGAAACCTGCTGAGAATTTGAGACCATTTTAAGCACCGTATGGGTAAGAAACGATGTCACGCATTGAGCAAGTCATTCTTGATAGAAGTATCATAATACCCAGTGATATGCAAATTGCTTCATGGTCCCGTACTCAACGCCATTCGCGAGGAAAGACCCGGGATGTTGTCCGGAAATGTCATACTTCTCCATGCAAATGACATTTGACAAAAGCTACTCTGACCAAAATGGGCTGGGAAATGTTGCCCCATACCCCTTACAGTCCAGGCTTGGCTCACAGTGATTGTCATTTGTTGGGCTGCTTAAAAATTATCTGAAGTTCCAGACAGATGAACCGCTGTCCTATGGCTACAGATATACTACTTACTACAATGTTTACTGCAGCTGCTGCGCATGCGTCATATATGTTATGCCGATCACGGGATACTCAAAAAGGATTATGTACCGTTCCAGGAAAAAATTAATATGGTAAAGTTATTTCTCGATTTTATATGCGCGAAAGTCTAGGTCAACGACTTCACCTTCTTTAATTTCTTACTTTTATTTTTTGCTTTCTTTTGTGTTCAATTAATTTTTGAATTTTAATTCAATCAGATGGTCCAATCAGATGATAAGCTTTCTCAATGGCTTCTTTCCGTCTCTAACCGTTCGCATAACTGCCTCTTTTCTAATTCAATAAAATTTCCGTACAAAATTACTGCCTCTTCCAAAGTATATAAGAAGCAAATTTTCCTTCTGCAGTTGACTGTGTAGATGGCTAAAGCCGAAACGCGTCAATCTATATTCATAAATTTATACTATGTTTATAGTAATAAATAGTAATAATAATATATCAGGTCATAGGAACGGTGATAATTAAATAAATTCAAATCTACCAACCAAGAACTGTCCCCTAACAGGTAGAAAAAGTAAATGCCCAAAAGGGGGTGGTATTAAATGAGGGCGGTCCAATAATACAAGGGCATATCCTTTTATAGGGTATACGAGGGGAATGCAGTAAGTAAGTTACACACGGATATAGAAATGAAACAAATAAAAGAAAAATATTTGTTTCATTTCTATAACCATTTGTAACTTACTTACTGACTTCGGCCCGTAGTTATTATTACACACAAACCAACTTATATTAATAAAGAATACTAATTTGTAATAAAAAGATTATAATAAAAATTCTTAAACAACTTTTATATTTTCATGTTGATTAAAATTTTCGGGGCACACATAGGAAGCACTCGTGGCACACATGCAGTTCGGTTCGGCTGTCTGTGGATTTCGTGCACCAAATAGACACCTCTTCTCGACTCAAAACGTTCTCCCCATAAACGTTTATTAATCTGCGACGAATCTCATTCTACCTAAAAAATCGTATTACCGCACACGCACCTAAATTTTATAATAATATTCTACCAGATAACCACAAAAGTTCTTGCCCTTTTATATCCGGAAAACAAAATGACGTACATAAAAAGTAACGTATCGCTAGTCCCCAAAGTAATCTACACTGACATCTAGCACCTTCTGCTAACTTGTGTCCAGTTGATCAATCCCCTGGTTGTAAAACTTGCCGGTCTTGGAATCAAAGAAGTCCGTGAGTGCCTTTCGCAGGTCGGTTGGTGTAGGATTTTCCACGAAGATGGTTGTGCAGAGAATGGAAAAAGTGATAATCCGTTGGAGCAAGATCTGGCGAGTAAGGTGGATGACACAAAGTTTCCCAAGCCAAGCCGCTCTATGGTTTTCTTGGCCTCCCGCGCCACATGTGGCCGGGCATTGTCATGAAGGAAGAGTACTCCTTTGCGATTCACCAATGCTGGCTCCTTCTGCTGCAATGCCTGTTGCACACGTTCCAATTGCTGGGAGTACAGGTCCCCAGTGATGGTTTGGCCAGTTGATAGCAGCTCGTAGTGAACCATTTGGCGTCTAGTCCACCAGACACAAAGAATGATCTTGCGTGGGTGTAGGGTGACTTTGAGGTGTGAGGCACAATGTCCCGGGATAACAACCAATGTTTGGAACGCTTAGGAGTGTCATACAGGACCCACTTTTTGTCACTGGTAAGTATTCGATTAAATATGTGTACGTTACGATATCGAGAAAGAAGGACATGCAGGCTGTCACTCACTGATTCTTGTTGGATTCCGACAAAGTGGGGGGGGGGGTACCCATTTGCTCAACCTGTACGTCTTTCCTAGACTGTGCAGGTGATGTCTAACTGTTTCATTAGAAACCTGATAACGTCTGGCAAGTTCATCAATGTTAAACTGCTGTCGTCCTCTATGGCCGTTTTCATGACCTGGTCATCTAAAGCTTGTGGTCGACTACTGCGGGGTTCATCAGAAATGGCAAATTCTCCCGATCTGAATTTCTGGAACCAATGCCTTGTTGTGCGTTCTTTCACAGCATCATCCCCAAACGCAAGACACATTCGGCGACTTGATGCTGCAGCTGACAAGCCCACCTTGAAGTCATAAAGCAAACAACACCTAACCATCTCCTTCAATACCTCCACTTGTCTTCACTTCTGCACGAGATGTGATTGATGTGAATGCCCAACAGTCCTGTATTTATAAAGGCTAACCTTCATGCTCCCCCCCTGACAGATTTTGGACTGCACTGTGCACTTATTTGCATATCTTCTATCAATTCCTTTTATGGCAACATAAAATTGGCAAGAACTTTTATGGTTACCTGGTATGATAATGCTCATTTTGTCTGCTTGCTAGTCCAAACTATTGAACGGAGATTAAGGATACGCACCTTATTACTAGCACAGCTCAAGAGACAATGTCACATCACGCGAGAGCGAAAATTGTCGGCGAAATCACCTGTATATTTAATATAGGACCGTCCTTATATCTTTATCAATATTAGCACTGTCATTGTTAAAAATTGTAACTAATGTGTCTGGGTCGAAGTCAGATCTATAAAAATTAGTAACAAGAACAAGGTGCATACGGATAACACATCTCGATGCACACAAACCAATACGACAGGGCAAGTTGGGAAATTATACAGTGGAACTAAAACAACAGGGCCAAACTTTCAGGGGTGATTCGTCACATGAAAATGACCAAAAAATTTATATCAACATACAGGGTGTTTAAAAATGCATTGGTCAAACTTCTAGGAATATCTAATGAACATGTGTCTAAATTCTAAGCAGTTTTGAGTACAAGTTTTTTACATTGAAGCATCATTTTATTAATACGCGCCCTGAGATTAAAATGGAAACGCTGTTAATACTAACAAATGTCTTCTGGATCATTCCACGTCAGTTCAAGCAGGCATTGGCACTTGACCTCTCGGATTTTAATGAAATTTGGCATATACACTGGCCCTAGGGAGTTAGTAATGAATACCAAATATTATTCATTTTTATAGATTTTTATGGAAGTTACGGACATTTAAAATTTTCGAAATTCGAGTGAGGGCCTTAATATGAAGTACTGTAACTACGGTTGAATTTTACTTAGAAAGATGTGATTGGTGACATATGAAAGCTCTTTAAATGTAGATTCTATATAAAATTTTGAAAATTATATTACGCATGCGCAAATATTTGAATTTAATAAAAAAATTAAATTTATGCTAATTTCTCAAATGGTGGGTAATTTTTTTTCGTTAAAAATTATTATAATCTTACACATACATTCATAAAAACTTTACAAAAAATTCAAAACTGTGTTTTGCCCCGTTTTGAAGATATTAATTTCTAAAGCTTGAGCTCCAAGCAGCGGGAGTCAGATAGTAGAGACTTAACTACTCGTACAGGTAAGAGAAAGCGTGTAACCTTGGGGCCATTCCTTTATTTACGTTGCGTGGCCTGCGTTGCCAGATTGTGCTTCGCATGTTGACATCGTTTGTCTCGGTGTGCACGGTGGCTATTTGAAGGTTCAGTGACTGTGCTGTCATCCTAACACTCATTCGACGTTCGGAGTTCAACAAAAAACGCACACGAGTCACATTTTCATTAGTGTGGCTTGTTGAAAGCCGCTCAGAAATGGAGTTGTCGATCACCTCTGCCCGGCCCTCCTTAAAACATCTTCAACCATCTTGAAACTTGCGAAGACGATAGAGCAGAGTCCCCGTAGGCTTGCTGGATCAATTGTGTCACGTGCTGTTCAACCTTTTAATTAATATCTTCAAATAAATTAATTTACTTAAAATTATACGCAGAGGAGCAGCCATGTCAGGGAAAAGAAGGAGGTGATATAGTTTAAAATTATCAATAAAGCTTTAATAAATTTAGCAAATACATTGAGGTTAGTTACAATTTAAACTCTCAGGAGTTTTCTTCAAAAAAATTTTTTAACAATGTATTTAACACAGTTAAAATATGAAATCTTGTCTTCTATCGTTCACTTTCGTTAATTCCTCGAAGAATCCGTGATGGACTTCTCTTCGTTAGCAGGGGAAGTAAGTATTCCACTGGTTGCCACCGCTGACAGGAAAACGGCGACCTGAATAGGTGAATCGACAAGAGGGGCCGATCTACTTCCAAACACAGGTAAAGAGACGAAGTAACGATAAGTTAAGCAAGAGAACACCTTAGCAAAACTATTATTAGCCTAACTTATTAATTGCTTCACCCAATTAAGAACTTTGGGTAATTAAGAATTTTGGCTAATTTTATAACCTAAAGCATACCCCACGCTGACGGTCCGTAAGCCAAGCGCGGCCCACCGCCCGAGATCTCGTTTAGCAGGCGCGCACTTGATAATACTGCGTTGCCCTCGTGGGTCGGACTAATTCCCTCTCGGAGAATAGTTTCCGTGTCTACTAATGTCTGGGATGTCCCGTAGCAGGGTACCACTGGGGCTTCAGGAATTTCGCCTTGGCTGGGCGAATCTGACGAAACGGTTCGCCCTTGAACCTCGGATAGAATCGGGGTCGCTATCGCTGAGCTCTCTCGCAGTAGATGCTCGCACACGTCGTCGGAATCCTCTGCTTTAATCACAAAGTCCTATTCGACAAGTTCGGAAATGTGGGCCGGAGATTTAAAGAGTGTATTGTTCAAAACCTTCACGGGTTGCTTCTTCCTAACTTCGTCACTCAATTGCAAGTAACCAGCTCCAAAGGAAGAACGTACACTCGCTGTTCGTTCCATGCGCTTGATTCGACAATTTCCAGGTGCGTAATTTCGAATCTCTGCTCGCTTGGCGGGATTTTTAAAGTTTCTTGAAAGGTTATTTGGCCTTGCACTCGGACGAGGAGAATACAAAGTTCCATCTGATTTTTCGTGACGATGAAAAGTTTCCTTATTTTCGTGCCGGGAAATTGCGTCGTAACTTTCTTTTCCAGCGGGTATCAGCCGAGATGCTGAGCTTCGATCGGTCAGTACAGGAAAAGCTTCTTCTCCTCGTGCTTTATTATCTCTGCAGTCGTCCTGAGAACCTCGCTGGATCTGCGACTTCGTTTCGCTTATGTTCAGTCCGTATAGTTTGCTTTTTCCTACCGAACCGTCTTCGTTTCCATCTGGATACCCTCTGTCTCTTCTTCTTCTTCTTCTTCTTTCGAAAAGCTTCGTTTTCTTTCTCGCCGCCTGATTGGCTAAGCTGTTCTTACTAACCAATCCACTTTGCTTTCGTAACTTGGCTTTCCTCTGGCATTTTCTATTATCGGGAGGAGGCTGGAACTTCTCGGCAATGATTTTTTTGTTCGCGCGCTTCCTTCTCCCTCTCTTTTTTTGTGCATCCATATCGCCAGATTTTTTTCTGTCGCTCTTGCGATATGACAAATTGTTTGGTATCGGTATGACTTTTGCCGAGTTTGGCGCAGAACTTGTTGGCGTACAGTTCGATCGTTTGCTCCATAGCAAGTCGTGACACGGTCTTTGAGACGAGCAATACAAATTATTGCTACTGGCGCAACCACTGCTCGTCATCACTTGCATTACTTTATAAATGTTAAACTTGTAAATGTTTGGGGATTTGAGACATGTCTGTTAGGAAACCGCGTTTCCATTAAAAACTCCATACACCATGTGCAAAATCAACTATCTCAGCATTTGTTAAACCCGCCACTGCTACAAACAACTCGACAACACGTGGGAGCTTCACTTGATCTGAAGTCACCAGCCGCCGCCAATCTAAAACCAGCCAATTACAACCCTTCAAACCGACATAATTACCGTCATTGCGTAATTACACGAACAAAATTCCTTTAAACCGACATAACTCTGACACGACTGATGTTTGACATATTTTAATTTTACATTCCTCTTATATTCATGTATAGAAACTATATAAGAAGTTTGTCCAACGAAATTTTAAACACCCCGTATGTCCGGAAATGAATAGTTCCATGGAAATGGCAGTAATTACATGCACGGCATCACGTCCCCATAACTATACAGATAATGTTTTATTGCTGTTGTAGTTACTTTTGAATGATCGCCGTGCAGCGAACGTATAATTGTCCGGTATTCATATAAGGAATAAGCACATGAGACAGGTCGAGAGGCAGCACGAATGTACCAAGAAAAGCACCCCGACAAACAGCACCAAGCGAATCACAAAATCTTCGCAACCATCTTACTGCGTTTGTATGAGAAGGGGGTCGTCTGATGGAAGAGGCGAACACGGAGGGCGTATTGGGCAGAACCTCAGTACAAGAGTTAGTTCCTGATGCGGAGTCTCTTGAACAGTGTGTCAATGCAGCCTGTGAAGCTATTTAGGTACAGGCTGTAACATTCTAAAGTGTGACAATCCATGATGCGACTTGCAAACGCTTGCACTGCATTCCAAGGAGGCCACTTCGAACATCTTTGTTATCTTAATACCCATAGCTTTGGCTGTCTTATATTTGTATTTTTTGCAACGCTGACCAATTATTGCCACAGTGATGGCATATTCTGTACTAATTGCTCTATTACAGACATACGGTTCATTTCCGGACATATGTTCATATGAGATTATTTGTTCCTTTTCTGGTCAAATATCACCTCCTACAGCTTATCCCTATTGTTTTAGTTCATCTTGTATATCACCTTTTACTACTTTTTTAAAAATATGATAGGATACTAAATTACATAGTAGTATCTAAATACCATTTTAATACTAAATTGCACTTAAAATGGTTCTCGAAAAATATTTTTGTATTTGTAGACAAATATCTGGTTTCAAAATCTAGTAGCCCAGAAAGAAAATTCAGTATGTGACATTAACAAAGTAATGTTACCTCAAGTAGAATCAAATTCCCAAATTAACTTTGATTAAGCAAATTAACAAAAAAAAACGATGTCTGACAGATACGGTTTTTTGTATTATCATTTTCATCTCAAAAAGTTTTTAAACGGCTGGTACGCTAGGAGCCGAAGCGATGTAGGTGGCGCTAATATCGGTCATGTTGAAAATGTTGTCTATGAGAGATAAAGCTCAATGCGTTCTTAGTACCAAAAAATGGGACTTTATCAACAGGACGGTGCTCCGCCACATTGGGCATTATCATCAATTTGTGACCGTCGATTCAACGTTCCCAACCGATGATTTGGGGTCCTACAGCACGATCCCCTCGTTCTCTGGGCATAATGTTCTTAGACTTTTTCCTGTGGGGATATGTTAAGGATAAAGTGTTTGCTACACCTTTCCCCGATGTGAATACAATAAACCATTAAGAAATGACATAACCAAGTACCGAAAGGTTAAACTAAACCAGTCGCGGAACCATATTTTAAACCGCCGTATGTTAATATTGCAAGTTTCTAATGGACCATAATGATCCATTAACCACGTACCTTAGATCCAATATGGATTATCATTAATTTTACGTTAAATTCATTCATGACACATCATTGCAAGTCATTTGATATATTACATGCCATATTTTAGCATTGAAAGTTCCAATGAACCATCAAGGTTCCACTAAACCAGGCTAATTGAAACCAATTTGGCCTATTATTAATTTTACGTTAAATTCATTCATGGCACCTTATTCCAAGTCGTTTGATATATTACATGCCATAGTTTAGCATTGAACGTTCCAATGAACCATAATGGTTCCACTAAACCAGGTTCCTTGAAACCAATTTGGAATATCATTAATTTTACGTTATGGCACGTCATTCCAAGTCGTTTGATATATTACATGCCATATCTTATCATTGAAAATTTTTGATGGTGTCATAAGGGTACCATTAGAGCACGTGCAAATGTTTCGATTACAACCATTTCCAAAATGGTTCATCTCCTGATCCATATTTATCAATTGGCCGAAATAGTAATTTATATTCGCTTGTATCTCGTCATTACGATTTGTTTGACATATTACTTAATATTTCTCTCCATTGAAAATTGCTAGATGGGGTCGTGAAGGTACCATTTGTACACGTGCTATTGAACCGATTTAGATAATATTTGTGACTGGTTCGTGCCATATACCATATTCATCGACTAACGAAAATAGTAATGAATAACCGCTTCTATCTCGTCATTACGATTTGTTTGATATATTACATAATATATCTTCTCATTGAAAATTGCTTGGCGGGAAAATAGAGGTACCATTTGTGCACGTGCGAATGAACCAATTTAGATAATATTTGTGATAGGTTCGTGCCATGAACCATGCTCATCGACTGACGAAAACAGATTTTTAAAATATTTCATAGCCTCGGAGAAGTTGCAGTTACAGACACACAGACAGACACGTTTTTCCACACTGATAGCCTATCTGATTCGGTACTTAATAAACCA
Source organism: Rhysida immarginata (assembly GCA_023313115.1). Classification (NCBI taxonomy): domain Eukaryota; kingdom Metazoa; phylum Arthropoda; class Chilopoda; order Scolopendromorpha; family Scolopendridae; genus Rhysida; species Rhysida immarginata. The sequence goes on from JAHWFO010091957.1 coordinate 1,073,012, forward strand.
TTAAGGAATGACATAACCAAGTACCGAAAGGTTAAACTAAACCATTCGCGGAAGTATATTTTTAAACGGCCCTATGTTAACATTGGAAGTTTCTAATGGACAATTATGATACCATTAAACCACGTACCTTTAAAATAATTTCAACTATCATTAATTTTACGTTATATTCATTCATGACACATCATTCCAAGTTGTTTGATATATTACATGCCATATTTTAGCATTGCAGTTTCAATGAACCATAATGTTTCCACCAAAACAGGATGGTTCCACTAACCAGTTTCCTTGAAACCAATTTCGATTATCGTTAATTTTACGTTTTATTCATTTATGACACATCATTCCAAATCGTTTGATATATTACATGACATATTTTAGCATTGAAAGTTCCAATG
>JAHWFO010091957.1:1079182-1113607 GCA_023313115.1 Rhysida immarginata
CGTTTCCCCACACTGATAGCATAAAGCACCTTTCGGTACTTAATAAAGGCAAGAATCGGATGCGATATTGAACGGTAACTGACGACATGCTGGCGAATAGGTGGCGAGAAATTAAATATCGTCTAGACGTTCTGATAGCAACAAAAAGTGCACATGTTTAAGTGTATTAACGATATGAAGAAAAACGTTTTGATAATACAAAAACCGTATGTACAGGGTCATTCAAAAGTTACTGTGCAGTAGTGCCTGAGGTGAAGGAGGAAATAACCACTGATGTTCAGCAAATCTCACCAGCCATATTGAGTAGAGTGTTTCACAACATGCAACTGCGACCAGCCACTGCACAGTAACTTTTGAATCACGCTGTATCTATATGACATAGTTTTCTTTTTTATTTAATTTTCTTTATCTCGTAAAGGCTTTGTGTTCACCCTGTATTTCTACTTCTTCAGAATTTATTTCTTCTTTTCTAACGAAAGCTCAACGTAGAAAAATTAAGGTTTTACTATATAAAATATGTCCTTTTTCTCTGAAAAATTAACCAGCACTTAGAAATTTCTAGCTAGATTCTTGTAAATGGCATTGCTGTTAGCCTATATATGGTGACTGTAAGACAATTTACATTAACCGTTTATTAACTTTCGTATTATTTTTTTTAATAATGTTTTATATTGTTTTATACACGGAGTAGCCAATTTATTATCTATATAGTTCGAGGTCTTTGTATCGCGATTAGATATATGAAATACTAGCAGACGGGGCAATGCTTCGCTATTGTTATATATGAGCGCCTTTTAAAGATCAACTAATGAAGCGCCATCTTTGACTTTTCTACGAACTGTAATAAGCTGAGCATACTCCAAAAACTTTAAATTAAGATATCTTTTTTTCATATTGGAGCTACATATTCACAATGTCCCTTTCATAATTTCTGCATTTTTTGAGGTAGAAGGTTGAAATTCAGAATGTACCTTATTATGGGCTAATATATACCTTCCCTATTTAGTTTGGTTTGATTGGCCCACTGGGGTCGGAGTTTCGGCGATAGGAGTTAAGGGGACCAAAAGGTCTACGTGTATTTACATATGTAAAGAGTGAAATTCGGTAAGCAAATACGTCTAGGCAAGATCTACATTACTCTGAAGTTTGGGTCAAATTGTCCCAATGGGGTCGGAGTTGTGGGGGTGGCAGTCACTTGGTCTTTAGAACTATGGCAACATATAGCATGTGATATATCATTCGATCGGAAATGATGAGAAACGAAAGAAGATAGAGTTCTTTTTCATTTTCTGTACTAGGTTCGGGAAAATCAATTTTTCGATTAAAAAAATGGGGGGTAGTTAAAAAGTGCAGATAAAAGGGTAAAAATAAATGATCTCAGCGCTTCCGATACTTTCCTATACCTTCTTCGAGAGGATTAATTTCTTGTTATCCTACATCTTTCGAACACCCTGTGTAGTGTGTTTATTTCATCCAAGAATCGTTTCAGAGCGCCCCAGGGGGGCGATATCGCCTACTCTGAGAAACACTGGCATACAACAACGGAAGGTTATCCTATTATTGTAGACTATGCTGGAGGTTGTTTCTCGTTTGTTAGTACTATGTTGAATTATGGGATATTTTGTTCATCTGCCAACCATTACAGTGGCGCTGATGACTGTACTAAAAATAAATAACAGCAACAATTTTCGCCTTCAGATTATATCCTCCATAGTTAATATAACAATCGTACCTGAAAGACGTATTCGCAGCAACAAGTTGAAAAGGGAGCTCAAAATCCGATCTGCAGAGTGTAACTTCTAAATTTGTTGCTTATGTTACAGTAAAAGTGATAAAGTGGGGAATTATGCATAATAACCGGTAATTGTGCATAACCACCGGCGAATTTGGTAAATCTAATTAATGTCGTTCTATTTAAAAGACCTACTATATTTATCGGTAGTTATGTATAATACATGATAAGACGTGACAAATGTAATAAAAACTTTATGATTTAAAACAAATACTGGTGAATTTATAAAATATCCAAGACAAAGCGGCAAATGTAATAAATTTGTAAATACTCAAAGGTGCATTTTCATTCGTCCTCTTAGTTTCAGTCTCACCATAATCATAGAAGGGAAATAGTGAAACTTCCTTATTCTTATACACTGATATAGAAGAAAATAATTTTTTATTACTGAAGATTTAATCTATCTATCTTCTATCTATCTAAAACCAAAAGTCTGTATGTTTGTGTCTGTGTAGCTTCAGGCGATCCTATTGGCTAATCGAAAAGGAATTGTTTCGATTGTTACGACAGTATGATTGTTAAACTCAGGATGAGCAGTAAAATTTTAATTGTTGCAATATTTTTATTTGTATAATAAACTTTGGATAGCAAAGAGATTTTTTCTTCTTTAAAATGTAATATCCTTGCATTGAAAACATGTTTTTACATTTGAAAAGTAAAATCATGTATCTGAATATAAAATTACACTACTGTTTATAAAAATCGCAACACCCTGATGGAATGGCCCAATCTGCATTAAATTTGGAGCATTTGCATATCATGGGTCAGAAAAGAAACCATTAGCTTTTCAGGTCAATACAATGCGTTTTATTGTCACATTAGTATCGGGTGAAACCACCGTGGGATGCAATTACAGCCTCTAAACGTCGTGGCATTGAGTCAAACAAGCTCTGAATAAGGGCCTGGGGAATGTCCTGCCATGCCCTGTCTACACGGGTATACAGTTCATCCACAGCTGCTGCTGCAGGAGTCATGAGCAACCCTGTCCCACACATGTTCGATTGGGGACATGTCTGGTGAACGAGCAGGCCAGGGGAACAAGGGCGTCTGATGTGCTTGGAAAAAGGCGAGGACATTTCTGGCCACATGCGGTCGGGCATTGTCCTGTTGGAATACAGCGCCTGGAAGGTTCTGCAGGAAGGGGATGACCTCGGGTTGCACAACTTCCCTGATGTACCGGTCACTGTTCAGATTGCCATGGATTCTGATCAGACGGGAACGGCCATGGTAACTGATTGCACCCCACACTATCACCCCTGGCGTTTGTCCTGAATGACGCTGCAGGATGCATTCTGGAAGGTCGCGCACGCCACGATGTCTTCTGACTCGTATTCTGCCGTCATGGTGCTGCAAGTTAAACCTTGATTCATCCGAAAACACAACTTGTTGCCATTCAGCTTGCCACTGTTGGTGTTGATGGGCCCATTGCAACCTGAGGCGCCGGTGGTTTTGAGTCAAAGGAATCCGCAACAATGGTACTCGTGCCATCAATCTTCTGAAAATCAATCGGCGTCGTACAGTGCTAGCAGACATTGTCCTGCCTACTGTAGCACCCCACTGTTGTGCTAACACTGTGGAAGTGGCTGTACGATCTGCTACACACATGCGATAGAGGTGTCTGTCATCTCGCGGTGTCGTCGTGCTGGGTCTTCCTGAGCCTGGTCTTCGGTGTGCCCTGTTCTCTTCGCTCCACTGCCTCCATGCACGCATAATTGTCGTTGCATTACGTCCTACACGAGCAGCAATGTCACGATACGACCATCCCGCTTCACGCAGACCAATTATGCGTCCTCTTTCAAAGTCTGTCAGCTGTTGATATGGTACCCTTCGTCGTCGTCGAGGCATGGTGTTCTTTCAAGCAATTACTCTGAAAATCTAATCATTTATACTCTGACCCATTGTATGCAAATATTGCAAATTGCATATGGATTAGACCATTCCATCAGGGTGTTGCGATTTTTATAAACAGTAGTGTATATGATGACTTCTCTGATTTTTGAAATGTCAATTTTCAAATTTAAAAAAGTATTTTCATTCAGTTATTGCAACCTAATTATCTTAAACCGTTACTTAGAATTTTTATTATTCAACATAGTTTTCAACAGTGGCTTAACGAATAAAAGCAAATAGCGATTAGATAAATTAAGAGATAAATACCATACCGTTTACCCCTTTTTGGATAGGTTTGCCCAATATTATGTGCAGTGACCAAACCTAATAACTTTAATGTTACCATAATAACACTTTAGTTCTGAACTTTGTCAATAGATGGTACTGTCTTAACTTTAAAACCACAATATAAGAAATAAACTGTGTTTAAAACGCGCTTCAGGTCGTGTCTGCCGAACTTCGTCTTAGCGTTATTGTTTGACGCGCCGAACACGTCTGATCTAGGCCCTAAGGGGTTACCTCTCGTATAATTATTGATGTTTATCTTCTGTGTTTTACGGGTTTAGATTTGTTTAATTTGCGCTGCTATTGTTGTTTGGTTTCGTATTGATATTCATACGTTTTGGCTATTCTCACGGACTTCGATTTGCTTTGCCATTTGGACTTTATTTTTTGCTTTGTGAATAGGTACTGACGTTTGGTTTTATTCAAATTTTGTAAATAGCATTAGAAGCGCCCGAGGGCACTTCCTGGTTCACTTTCCGTCTTTCATGCACGGGGATGATTGTGTTTGTTGTGTGCTTGAATGGCCCGTGGTTCATGTTTTTGACAACTGTGTCGTGTAGTTTTTTGTCACTGTTGACATCAGGAATTTCTGCAGTAATAATATCGTCAATTTGGTTGGGAGGAAATTTTTCTTTCCGCCACAGTGAAAGATGTACACCTCATTCTAAAAGCGTTTTCACATAGATGAAATGATGTTCGGCGTCCTTGCATTACATCAAGCCATTAAAACTAATCGGCTTTAAACCAGTAAAATTAATGCAATTCGAACTCGACTTCTTGCTTGAACTAATTAATTTCACTGGTTTAATATTTTGCAAAGCGCCCGAACATTATTCACCTAAGTGAAAATGCTTTTGGAATGAGTTGTACGTAAAAGTCGCTGAGTCTCGCCAATATTTGACATTTCGTGAGCAGATCTACCAACTTCCGAACTTTATTTTCAAAAACTCGAGCATAGGATAGGATAGAATGAGCATAAAATTATGATGCAATGACAAAACATTCGTTTTATGCTATTGAACATAAAATGAGTATAGCAGAAGACAAGGATAGGGAAGTGTCTATCGAGGAGGCAAAGGAGAAAAACGTGTCCCCCTTGAGCCCTCTAAAAAATGTCCAGACGACTGACAAAAGTTTGTGTATTTGTTTTTGTGTTTGGAAAGGAAAGAGAAAGAGAGAGAACGAGTATTGGTCAGGAAACTCTGCAGCTAAAAGACAAATGGGCATCTGGAGCATCTGAACAACGGGAGCTTCGTCTAGAGCAGGAGGGTATAAGAACTTCTACGTCAGGGGCAAGGGAAACTTAGAAGGAAAGATGAGATCTAAAGTATCCAGTGATATTTCCCGATGGTGAAAATGGTTATTTTAATCTGAGGCAGGTCAACCCAACAAGAGGATAAGTAAAGTCCCGGGCGACGCCGGGTTTTCAGCTAGTCATTTATATAAAATCAGCGACGGTGGACGTTGTCACAAAAGTATGGAGAGCGATGTGTGTCGCTCGGGTGGGTTCGCTTCTAGTCTATTATATATATAAAGAGGGATGTTTGTGGGTTAGTGGGTTTGTGGGTTTGTTTGTTTGTTTGTTTGTTTCTTACACAAATCTACAGTTTTATTCCGAAATTGATGAAATTTGCATACTTTACCTTCAAAGCATGAGGAAGGTCACTGTCTACCTCAGATTTCGGGAAAATAACAATTATTGATAAAAAATCGATATTCATGGTTATGGCAGGGCATATTAATGAGAAATATCTCATGACCAACAATGCAAGGAAAAGTTTGTGCAACAATAGGTATCAACAGTGGTGTCAAAACGCAATGCACCAACACTATGCAAGGATCAACAATATATATCTCATGACCAACAATGCAAGGCAAAGTTTGTGCAATATAGATATGTTTCAATTTGTAACAATGCATAGAATTCCTGTTATTCAGGCTTTTCCTAGAAAAGAGAGTTCTTAGTACTTAACAATTTCTTGAAAATCTTTAAAAATGATCAGTAACTGGAGATAATGGAGAGTTAGTGGACTATTGAGAAAGAGTGGAAAGACGACAGAGGAAGCACTCCTTTAGCTCCGTGATGTATTGAGCAAATGGTAAGCAAGTAAATAGAAGAATCGGCGACCGCTAGACTACACAAAGTGATGAATGGCCAAGTTTTGCTTCAAGACATCGAGGGAAAAGTGGGAATTGAAACTCTCGAATTCCTCAAAGATATTCTTGTCAAAAACAAGATCCCCGAGAATAAGAGCGATGAATGCATAACGTTAACTAAACTTTGTGTTAATAATAATGTCTTCCAATTTAACAATCAGTTTTATAAAATGATAGGTGGTACACCGATGGGATCATGTCTCAGCCCTATTCTTGCTGAAGTTTTCCTAAGAAGTTTTGAAGAAATTCTAATTTTTACTTTCCGGACACCAGGTTCCGTTACGTAGACGATGTTTTCACAATTTTTGACACGAACTCCTGTGACGTTAATGCATTCATTAATCACATCAATAGTTTCTTCCCTTCTATCAAGTTTACTTGTGAAGTTGAAGAAAACAATAAATTACCGTTCTTGGATTTAGTGATAATTAGGAATAATCACTCCCTGCATTTTGATATTCATAGGAAACCCTCCAATCATCTAAACTACATTCCCATCGATTCAAGCCATCCTTGGACCCAAAAAGTTTCAGCTTTTATTTTCATGTTGGATAGGGCACTCAATATCCCATTAAACAATATTTCATTCAAACAAGAGATTGATTTGATTAAAAAAATAGCCGAGAAAAACGGGTACAACTCGAAAATGATTGACGATCTTTTAAGGAAGAGGAAGTTCAAAAAATTTCTGTCAGACATAACCACTCTACATCCCATCAAAGATAAGTATAGAACAATATCCGTTCCTTACAATAAACTACTTATTAAAAATTTAAATTCAATTTTCAAACAATATAACATTTCTCTTTCTTTCAGCAGCCCCAACCAAATACGAAACTTGCTGGGCAACCCCAAAGATAAGGTACCGGATATACAAAAGTCAGGCATCTACGCCATCCATTGTTCGCAATGTCCTAAGCTTTACAAAGGTCAGACCAAACGCAGTTTATCCACCAGATTTAAGGAACACCTCGACCACAGAAGATTCGGTAGATGCAGTCTATCAGCCATAGCCAAACATTCAATAGAGACGGGTCACGATTTTTCCATCGACAACTTAAAACTGTTACAATCTATCAATAAAAAACACTTGCTAGATGCTTTCGAGAGCATGGCTATCCATAAATCCACGAACAACACGTTATTAAACTCCGACTTAGGCCCTATTGGTGATTCCCCTCTAATTCAGTGGTGGTCTCAATTAGCCAACCAATAATATTGTTTTTATTTCTTTTCTATTATTGGTCTGCCTTGTATTTCTCTCGCTATATAAACCGCTTTCTTCGGTTTCTAATCAGTTCACTTTGGGTTTTCTACGTGTTCTCCTTGGTTCCTGCCGAATGATGAGAGCTTTGCTCTCGAAAAGCGCTTCCAGGTTGTATTTTTCTGTTATTTTTGTTTTTGTTATATTCTTTATTACTTTTGTTGTGGTAAAAGAGCCCTTCTTTATACTTAATAACTATGAAAGAGGTCAAATTGATGCTTTGAAAGCTTCTGGAGTGAATGCACGAGGTATAGGAAAGGCTATAAGTCGGTCACATAAAGCTGTACTTAATTATTTGAAAGCTAATACTCAGTATAGCCAGAAAAAGAGACCTGGGAGACCTCAGAAGACGACTAATCGACAAAAAAGGGCGATTATTAAAAAATGAAAGACCCCACAACATCTTTGCGTGCGGTGGCCAATTCTGAAGATGTTGCAGTATCAAAATCAACTGTGCAACGGATTGTGAAGCAGGTATCATCTCTTGTGTACATGAAAAGAAAACAGCAACCTGCACTCCAACTGCACCACAAGCAGAAACGGTTGGCCTTTGCCCAGTCAGTGATGTTCTGGACAGAAGATTGGAAGAGAGGGGAGAAAAAATTCAATTTAGATGGGCCAGACGGCTGGCAATATTACTGGTATAACATCAGGAGGTCAGAAGAAATGTATTTCATATGGCAACAGGGAGGATGATCATTTATGGTCTGGATTGGCTTCGGATGGAATGGTAGAACCAATTTAGCTATTGTTAGTGGAAGAATGAAGACTTCAGATTATTAAGATCTGCTTGATATTCACATCTTTTACCGTTTGGAGAGAAGATTAGAGGGACCAGATGGATTTTCACCGTGCAAACAGCACATATGAGTGGTTTTTAGCAAATTGGGTGCAAATTATGGACTAGCCTGCCCTATCTCCAGATATCAATCCAGTGGAAAATGTATGGGGCGCTTTAGCCAGATCTGTTTACGCAGGTGGTAAACAGTACCGCAATATAGAAGAATTAGAGTATGCTGTGTTGAATGCCTGGGAAGAAATTAATTCAGATTATTTGCAAAACCTGGTCACAACTATGCCAAACCGCATTTTCAAAAATACTGAAAAAAGGGATGATTTATTGGGCATTAAGTGATGCTGGTCCTATACTTATGGGACAGCTTAATTTCTATTTTTATAAATTCTCATTCTTGTTGTTGTTTGCTTTCCATTATTTTCTTTGGAGACAATAAATAATAGTTGTGAGAATCTGATACAGTGTCAATGTTTTAATTATTTTATTTTGTTTCTTGCAGACAAGGGCAAATATGGGTGGTCCTATACTTATGTGAAGCACCTTATCATCGCCCAAAAGAATTGGGACTGTTATTACGGCAAAAGGTGATTCTACAAAGTAGTAGAATCAATTATGTATATAAAAAAAAGATAAGATATTTCCGATTTGGCAATACGTGAAATTAATTTTATTTTTGCTGACGCATTTTGTAACAACAATATCTTCAAAGCAGTGATTAAATTTAATTGTTATTTTACTGATTTTTTTTTTATTAATTTGTGCATTTAATTATTTTACTTTATTTATTCATTTAGCCAAGTTTATTTAATTAATTAATTATTAACTTTATTTTATTTTGTTTTATTTATTGTATATGTTTATCATTTAATTAATCTAGTCTTATTTTATTTTATATTTTAATTAAATTTTAGCTATTTTTTATTTATTTAATTTATTTTTTATCAAATTTCATCATAAATATTTTATTTTATTTACTCATTTATATTTATAACTTAAACGCCATTAAAGCGCCAAAATGCAGAAAACATTAACAAGCAGTCTTCACAGCGCCGCCATCTTAGTTTGACAAAAAAAGCTATGAGATTGTGGAGAGGATAGCGCAGCCGAGTAAACCGTTGTTAACTATAAGGACGAGAAGAGAAGACGACGGAAAGAGGATTCCGGTTCGGCCAGCTTCCCGACCTGCGACGGCAGCGAACGAGACGACAGCGTCGTCGAGCGTGAGCGCCCCCGATACAACGAAATTGCCAGCGTGGCATGATGTCGGTCCGAGCGTGAACGTATCAAAGCCCGCCGTTCCTAGGATTACGTCCCGTCTACCAGCCTGGACTGTAGAATGCAGAACTTTATGTCTGGTGGGTGCACTGTTTCGTGTAGGTCTTAGTTATTACTTAGTGAAGCGCTGTTTTCCCGAGCTTGGGTACAGCCCGCCTCAAATGTGCAAGGGCTGTGGCCGTTAGGTATTAAAGCTTACCTGGACCATTATCTGGGCTTCACGTTGATAAGGAGTGGTGTGGAAGGCCGTGCATGAGTCGTCCTGTGCATTCCCATTTGTCTTGGCTCCGAATAGTGATTGCGAACAGCTTTGTGTATTTGCGATGTGCTCATGTTCGCTAATAAGAAGAATATGTTATTTTCTAGTGCTCATTAGCTTTATAGCCTGTTTGTGTTAACGAAAGAGCATTCGTCGTCTGGTATTCCTGTGTGGGGAAAAAAAATGAAACCCTTCCAATCTGTGCGTCGGCATCAGTTCTCAGACGAAGTGATATTACGTCGTTTCCACAAATTTGTGTAGTTGTGGCATTTAAGCTAGTGCTGGTGTACCTTATTAATTACCCTATTTGTGACATATTTATTCGGGTTATATTTCCTGATTTGTGTAGTTATAGCCGTATCTATTAATTAGTGGCTACTTAATGGCTTAATGGCTACGAAAAACCATAACAGAAAGATAAAATGTGTTATGTGCATTCAGTTAAAATTTAAAAAATGAATTTATCTTCTTTAAGACTGGTGATGACAAATTTGCAATAGCAAAAAGATGTTAACAAAATATCAATCAAAGGTCCCGGGAATTTTTTTTTGAAATACGATGGTTGTTCAAGAATTTTTGCCTCTTGTAACCGAATTTCAAAATAATTTTGTATCTGATACTTACATTTGTTCTCTATGTAATGCACTATTCATTTTTCGACAGCCCCCATCCCTTTTCACGCATTGCGCCAACGCGTGACTAGTTGGATGAACCCGTTGGAAAGGAATTCCGGGGTTGCTGTCAACACCAGGATTGAATGGCAGCTTTGAACCCTCTTCTGCAGCACGATAACGCCTGCCCGCACACGATCGCCACATACAACAGGCGTTACAGCGCCTACAGTTCAAAGATGAAAAACTGCAGTTAAAAAATAAAAGATTTTGGACCTTGCGACTTTCACCACTTCCCAAAGAAGAAAGAGCACCTAAGGGAACATGAGTTGCGTTCTAACGACGAGGTGAAAGATGCCATTCACTCCTTGTGTCGACACCAACCCCGGAATTCCTCTCCGACGGGTTCACCCGACTAGTCACGCGTTGGCGCAATGCGTGGAAAGGGATGGGGACTATGTCGAAAAGTGAATAGTACATTACATAGAGAACAAATATAAGTATCAGATACAAAAAGAATTTTGAAAATCGGTTAACAAATAAAAAAGTTACCGACCAGGAGGCAATATTTCTTGAACAACCTTCGTAATTGAAATACTTTCAGTCTCGAAATGACTCGTCTTACATGCATTTTTGAAATTTTTGAAATTTTTGAAATAAATTTTTGAAATTTCAGCCGATTCAAAAACCTTCATTTTTAGAAAGTTGTTCCTTGCCTCTTAAAAATGGGGGGGCGTATGAGAGCAATTTTTTGTCTGCATAAAGTGCATCAATCAAGAAACCTTTTTTCTACCATCATTGCATGCTTCTCAGAGGTCTAAAAGATTAATTTGTTCAGTAATAAACTTATCTGATGCTCTTTGCTAAGGAACATATCAATTCTGGTGGAGAAACTCTTATGAGATTTTTGCACATACGCTTTTTTTATATATATAACGTGTGTAAGTTAAAATCCGACATTTCATACAGCCTAGACGTTCCTGCAGCTACCACCTGGCTCAGTGCATCGCCATTACTGCTGGATCGATAGTAGTGCCACTCGACCTTAATGGTAGTTGTCGGTGACTTTAAATGTGGCTTTAGAACTTTCTATTCAAATACCCATCGAGAGCGAAACCCTGATATTGGCTCTTTCTCCAGCATTAGTCTACTACTGGTCCGACATGCTACTGCTGACCCGGATTGGAAGCGTATCCGGCCGGATAGCCATTGCCCCAAGAACCATTTCGCCTTGGATTGTCAACCCTCGGACATCGCTTCACCTCCAGTTTGACTAGCCGGTACTCTCGCCCTGGGGGGAATCCGCGCTTACCTGAGGGGGAAACATCTAAAGGTAGATGTGTAAGATTCGTCTCATTGGTGATTTATTAAAGATAAATCATATTTTAATTCTCCGTTATTTTTCGTTTGCTTTTAGAGTCCTACCAATGATCGATATCAAGGTCGCCGCTTTCGGAATTTGCGATACCATTTATTGAAGTAGCATCAAGCATTAAGAATCACCCCGACTACTCCAGGTTTGCTTTTACCGACAAAGAAGCCAACTTAGCTACAGGAGCTGATATCCATGATTCCACTACTGAAGCCTCCCACTCCAGGAAAGGACTTACTTATTGATGCGTCCATGATCCATGAAAACGATTGTGATTTAGATTGCAGGTGTTCAATTTTTTATATCAATTTAATTCCTTATCAACTTAAAACTTTGTTACCTTAAAAATTTATCGAAAGCGTGCAATTAAAAAAGAAGTCGGTTTTATACACCGACGATTTTTTGTAACAGACTAAAACCATGTTCAAATTAATGATGAAAAATAGGAAAGAAAATTCCGCAGCCTGATTTGAACCAGGAACCTTTGGCTCAGCCCGCCAACGCGCCAACCAATTGCGCCTCTGGCCTTTAGAAAAGATAGTCCCGGCCTGCGGACTAGGTAACTGCTCCAACCAGACCTAAGGTCATGTAAATAGCGGTTCGCTTTCATGGCCGCAGAGGCGCAATTGGTTGGCGCGTTGGCGCTCTGAGCCAAAGGTTCCTGGTTCGAATCCAGGCTGTGGAATTTTCTTTCCTATTTTTGATCATTAATTTGAACAGCTGAGGTTGGCGTACAATAAAAACCCTCTCTGACCATCTAATGCTTTATTCTTTAAAAACAATTTGTTGTTAATGGTTTATACAGTGTTTTAAGGTACAATTCATGATTTCATTCTTTACGTCATAGGTTACAGCGTTCCAATTTGGGATAATGTTATATGGAAAGAAAGAAAGGGTAAAAATCTGGACACAATACGTGGCGGAACTATCTTGTACTTTTATCATACATATATTATCGACAATCCAAGTCTTCACATAGTGTCTCGGGTGATCAGATCCAATAATAGCACCATAAAGTTCTTTGAATCTCGAATAGTAGATCAGGTGGCTTAACGCGCGTATATCATGTATAGCACAAAAGTTAGTAATAGAAGCATACCTAGACAGAGAAAAAGCCGTACGTATGGCATTGTTATACGCTACTTGGACTCTATAAACTAGGGGCCGAAAATATGGGAGTCACATTGGGAGATGTCGGAGGATGTTTGAGGACTTCCCATCGAAATGTTTCCAGCAGGTGGAGGGTCCCTGGAACTTCTTGGCCACAAGTGATTTAGCGTTGTCCTGGAACAGAACAATCCATTTCGAGAGCTTCTCTCTGAGCTTGTTTTCGATGGCCCGTTTCGACTTCAGAAACGTATTGCAGTGCCCTTCAGTGTTATCTGTTTCACCCCGTTCTAGCCAGTCGAGGAGTATGGGTCCTTCTTGATCGGAAAAGTAACTGAGCACAGCTTTTCCGGCCTTCATGGCAGAGTGAGCTGTTTTTGGACGTGGAGGGGGGGATGGAACGGCGCTACATTGAAAGTCTCCTTTTCATTTATGCACACCTGATATTTACACATCTTTAATCCATAGTGAGGTAGCCCAAGTCTGCAAATCTTTAATTATTACAGAGGTATTTTTTAAAATTGCTTCAGGAACGAACACGTCAGAAATATCATATCCGCTAAGCCACACAAAAAACATCTTCAACAGATGACTGCAATTCTATCTCTCCTTATTTGCAGATAATATCATCTACGACTGCAAGTGTTGTAGTAGGAGCATTCAAATTACAGGTCTTGCCAGAAGAGAAATAAAGACCACAGATTTGGCAAACACGTTTGTACAAGTTCTCCTGCACACTTGACAATATGGGAGTACTCTATACTTTTACATCCACTTGGGATAACTTTATGAGACAGTGCAAGTGTTACCAATAAATTTGGAAACTGGTCACTGCGATGAATGGGATTTGCCTGTGGAAGTGCTGTAAGCAAACTGATTTGTTCGTTATTTGAAATAATTGTTAAGTGTCTGCTTTTCAACCTGGTTTGTCGTTGGTTTAAGAGTTAAGAGCTTTATTTCTCATCTTATGCTTTTATTCGTATATGTTTATATTTATCCCAAAGGAATTCCCCTTCGACGGGTTCACCCGACTAGTCACGCGTTGGCGAAATGCGTGGAAAAGGATGGGGACTATATCGAAAAGTGAATAGTGCATTACATAGAGGACAAATGAAAGTATCAGCTATAAAAAGAATTTTAAAAATCTGTTGACAATTAAAAAAGTTATGGACCAGGAGATAGAAATCCTTTAACAACCCTCGTATATGTCACTAAATCCATACCTAATCCATATGTAATCACTTGCCAATTGGTTTGTTGCCATGGCTTATTATTGATTGATTAGCAATTTGTTATTTAATGGCATTTGTTAATCAGTTTGTTTATTATCTATGTGTTTATAACACTTTCTTATGTATTTGTTCAAAAATTTCTCCCATTCGTGACAGTGCCAATAATAACATAGCATGGGGGTGAAATTTGGCTTTTTTGAATTTTTATTTAGCTATATTCTTTGAAGTATTATAAATTTAGTAAAAAAAAAAAATTATATAAAAATTCAAATTTTAAGATATTCAACAAATTTTTTGGAAATAAGATCCTTTATCTATACAGGCGAAAATTCTGTATCACTGTGCAACAATCTGAATGTTCATTTAATACATAGAAAATCCCTGTTACATTAAAATAGAAATAATAGGTAACTCTGTATTGAAGTTTACCACCTCTCGGCAAATCAACTGGCTGCAAATAAAAGAGGGAACTTTAAAAAGCACTTTTCTCAAAAGATTTTCCCCTCCAGGCTACGTTTCTATTGGCATCGTTTACTTAGTTATTAGGAATTCACTCTCTACTTGTATCCCACAATTGACTGTGTATGTAAGAGTGTCCAAATGGGCGCAATAAGCATTATATGTTAATTCGTATGAGAGTATAAAATCGGTATTACTGGTTTTAATTACCGGTTAACTGGCTTAAAATCAAAATGCGTATTTTAATAAAAATCAAATTCGTGCAACATGGAGCAATTCGATCTAAGTAAAACCACAGATGAAAGATTTCTGTGATGGTAATTTGTGAACGACCCCATACAGGAATTACTGAACACGCAAAATCGAAAGTAAAAGTTGTCGAATGTTGTGATTTACAGAAAAAGGTGATTTAATATTTTTATAATACTATTAAGGGAATGACAATAATACTAATATTTACTAAGTAAATCGGAGCATTTTAAAACAAAAATTCATAGAAAGACTTTGCAAACACTTCAAAAACAAGTGCCCCGTGAGCCACAGATTAAAAAACACAACTGTGTATTTCTTAATCTGCGCGGGAACTGCGCCACAGGTAAACGTTTTCACGTATATAACAAATAGAATAAGAGATACTGATATAAACTTAGGAATAAAATATTTTTTAACACAATATAGAATTTAAAGACAAATCTATACATCTTTTTACTTACGCAAACCGAATTTATCGATTGATAATCTGTGACGTAAAGGTATTCTCACAATTCACCGCAGCAGAATGATGTCTGTGTCGATTTCGACTTGGCAGAGCCTTCCGCCCTCTTGTAGTGAAATAAAGCAACTTAAAAATCGATATGTTCAGTTGACGGCATCTATGAAAATACGTACTAGGAATGCTTATCCCAGAAGATGTCTAATATACACACTTGAAAACAGAAAATAGGAAAACTGGCTCCTACTTGGTCAAACTTTTTTTTTTTTTAATTAGAAAATCGAATATTTTTAGATGCACTCTCCATATTTCAAATTATTAAAATGTTTAATTTACTTCTAAAAAATATTATTTTGATGGGAGAGAAATATTAAAAAATATTAATTTTATATGACATTCTCTATTTTCATAGAATATAATTAAATAAATTTAAAAATGATATACCTTAATAATTTGTAGAAATCCAGGGTGATCCAAAAGTTAGAAAAAACTTTAATTCGCACACAAATGCAGATAAAAAGATTCTGTTTGCACAGAAACGACTGAAATGAAGTCGGATTTTTTTTCCAGATAAAGAAATAAATGCTAGAATTGTTCGGTTTTTGACCAACAGATGGCGTTGTCATGTTACAGACATCACTGTAACGAAATTGTAGGCATAAAAATGATGTCATTAATCGAGAAGGCCCTCTTAGATAAACTTTGTTATCAGAATAAGGAAAATACCGGTGCGGCATTGCGGACTTATCGACGAATGATAGGAATGCGAGATGGTAAAAGACATAAGATGTGTGTTGCAGAGACAAAAATGACAAAACGATTTGAAGCCATGGGTTCTTTAGCTGCACGTCCAAAAAGTCATCCGCTGCCGTCGCCCAGAGAGTCGATTTCTGAATACAGGGAATACAGTGCGCGATAAGTGTCGCGACGGATTGACATATTGTACGTCAGTGAATGGTGATCACTGCAAATTATCCTTAAGCGATTTCCGTTCAAGTTGCAACATAATCATGAACTGACACCTGACGACTTCATCACTAGTCAAGACTTCGCTAGTTGGGTATTCAATAAAATGGAGCAGCAGCACGATTAGCTTTTTCAGTGCTTTGGACCGATGAAGTGCATTTCACACTTTCTCGCTATGTTAACACACGCAATTGCCGTATGTGGGGTACGGAAAATCCACATACATTTGTTGAACAACCTCTACATCAGCCAAAAAATATGATTGATATCGTAATCGGTCCATTTTTCTTCGAGGAAGTCACAGGGGCTGTCCTAAAGCAGTTATCGTCAATGGTGTGCGCTATGCAGCACTGTCACGGACCAGCATCATTCCAGAATTGCAACTGCGACATGCACTGCATACAGTCACTTTTATGCAAGATGGAGCACCACCGCATATTGCTCCGCTCATCATTTGGGGAGAATCGTGTTCTCAGGCAGTACTTTCCGCACGCATGGAAACTGACGCTTTGTGATTTTTGGCTATGGGGATACGTGAAGTCAAAAGTGTATATCCTCAAACACATCTACACGGATTTCACGCGACAAGTTGTCGTCCGCGACTCAAGCGACAATTTACCATCTTTAATGAACTAGTCGGACGACTCATGCGAACGATACGCGTGACGTTGAGCTCGTCCGACTTTCTTCCGCTCGAAGCAAACGAACAACCAATCATATTGATCGATGCTGCTACGTCATCATTTGCTTTCGAGTTTCGATAAAAACAAATTTAAAAATGGAGGCCTATTCAGTCGAAGCGAGAGCGGAACATGAACTAAGAGCTTTCAATGAAGAGTTTATTATAGAAGTGCAGAAATATTAATAATATTCTCTGCTGCTTTAAAAGCACTCTCCCTTCTTCAAAGCATTGAATCCGTTTTTCCACAGAAAATTAGTCAGCTTTCTGTGATATAAGCACGTTCAGTCGGATGAATTCCGTGCAAGTGTGTCCAATCTTGTCGCACGCGTCGTGCGCATTTTTTTTCGGATGAAATCTATGCGCGCAGTTTCCGTGTAGATGTGTTTGAGCCTTACCGCGTCCAGCCCACATCATTGGCTACATTGACAGATTCCATCCGAAAACATGTGTCTGTCATACCGAGAGAAGTGTTGATTATTCGTGTGAATCGTGTGGTGTCTTGTCTGACGGTTGTGTTGCTGAATGACGGACGACACATTGAATATTTGTAAGGCGATAGTTAATCCGGCATCTTACCGTCTGAAAGTTTGCATAAATTGGTGTCTGTAATCTGACAACGCCACCTGTTAGCCAAAAACCGAACAGTTTCAGCATTAATTTTTATTTTCTTGGAAAAAAAATCCTTACTTCATTTCAATTGTTTCTATGCAAACAGAATCTTTTTATCTGCATTCGCTTGCGAATTATTGAGTTTTAAAGTTTTTTGCGACTTTTGGATCAGCCTGTACATTAAAATAATAAAGTTTATCAGCTGAATTAAAGAAGATATTTTTATGAATGAGTTGAGCTTCTTAAAGCTCAATTTTTAAAGTTCTCACAAATTGTAGCTCTCCCAAATTCTTTCTACATTAAAATTGTGGAAAAGATGTACAGGATATCGACAAATAAATATCCAGATTAGAAATATTATAAATTTTGTAATGTGTACTGGTAATGAATCACACAGTTGTATATCAGTGAATAAACACAAAGGTTTAAACCATAAAGAAAAAAAATTAAATAATTACAATATGTGCATCTCTGTTATTATTCAACCGATGCAAAGGAGGAGACGTTGGATAACACGATGAGTTTATTCATTCTATCATTATACATTTCGGCTACCAGGTAGCCATCTTCAGTATGAATCAATTAAGAGACAATCGACAATCGAACAGCGCAGGGAAAAAACAAAAAACGAGCAATCCGGAAACTATGCTTCCACTGCCATACTCGTCCAAGTAATAGCCAAGAAAAGAAGCCAGATGAACCTGGTTAAGTCATCCAGAGGATAAATATGAGTCGACAGTGAAGTGTAATAAAACAATCGACATTAGACAAATGTTCATGACTTGAGATGTGCCATCTTGAATGGTGGTTGGGAAAACTTAAACCAATCCTTAATCACAGAATTAATCACAAATATGCCAAATCTTATTTTATGGTAATTCATCAGTAAGGTAAATTCACTAAATATTAGGACTGTTTATAGGACTCTATTCACTGGTGTTAATGTTTTTTCGCGCAGAAAAGTGTAGTATAAGCGGAGGGCTTCGTTTGTATTTTTAAAGTTCTAAAATATTTTATTTCTGTACAGTTGAAATTATTACTAAGGGTATAAAGGGTCTGTATTCCTAAAATGACTTTGAAATTTTGTTTCATTGAAACTATTTCAGTAAAACTGATAGTGGTGCTAAATTTTTGTCACTGACTGTAATTGTATTTCTTGCAATTAGGTAAATCTCCATTACCTGTAATACCGGTAATGAAAAATTTTTAAGAAATACAATTACATATTACTATTACTAATTGCAATTACTACGAAATCCGATAATACTGACAACCCTTGTTTGATCAACGTTCGAATTCATCATAACAGCCGTATGTGGATCCGTAAGAGATGTTCGCTGGGAGCCTATGGGATTAACGTGCTCGACTTCTGGCATAAAAGAAGACCGAAGAAAGTGTTCGTATTTGAAATTCTGTGAATCTTGATATTGGCTACTTTTGGAACGTGTATGCACAGACTAATCTAACCTAACGAAATCTAGCCTAGCCTAGCCTAACCTTACCTATAAATATTATCCAAACTGCGAGATACCCTATCCAAACATTTCCCATGTTTAGACTTTTCTTTCTCCTTGCTTCTCTTATTTACCCTTCCCCCTCTTTACATATTTTCTTATACTTTTTAAGAAAACCAAAGAAATGCAAGGTTAACGAATGAAAGGGTTGTCTAATTTTAATCGATGATACAATGGAATCAAGCCAAAAACTGTGGACACAACTATAGAAAGAAAAATAACTCCAAAACCACTATTCCACATAATAAATTTTAAACTTCACTCACTGATGAAGGAAACTTCGTTTCCGAAATGTACATCTGAGTCATTAAAATTTATTATGTGGAATACTGGTTTTGGAGTTATTTTTCTTTCTTTAATCGATGAATTAACCGGAGGAAAAATAAACAAAGAAAAGAAAGTTTGTCTGAAAAGATTCATATTCAAACTTTATAAGTCCCAAGGAAAAAAAGACGTTCGTGATTGAGTATCTGAAACAGGAAATGCTTCAAAAGCTTATAAATAATATTCCATGCAACATCGTTGGTCAGTGTTAAAGAATATTAGATTGTACAACCCAGATCGGATATTTTTAAGACTGTCACAATTTAAGCATCACTCTATCTCAAAACGCAGCAATAAAGGAATCCGGAAGATTATGTCTCTAGTAATGTAGGGCATTAGGAAACTCAAAGGGAAATTGCACAATTTGCAGGGTTGTCACAGGCAACAGTTAATATCATAATAAGCAGAATCATACACAAACATCTTAAAATAGAATAACACCTTAAGGCGATAGTACATACTCTATTCCCACGTCACGGCAGACCGTAAGCTCTGTGGAAAATATCTTTCAGGGAACAAGGGCAATAGGTGCACACGAGCAAAATCCCGGCAAATATACTGCAACAAAAAAATGTAACGCATGGAAGAAGTGTTAAAATGAGTGGGTCCATTTTAATGAAATTGCACATAGGATAGTGTGGGTGGCATAGAGCATATGATTTAAATTTCAACACGACATGTGCAGAAGATATTCACCTATATTGTGTCTCGAAAGTCCCAATAGAATAATTTAATATGCCATATACCCTCCACGAGCATGAATTCAGGACTCAACTCTTGCATGCAAACCTCTTACAAATGCTGGATATCATTCTGAAATATATTGTTCCAAGCGCCCTGAACCTGTTGACGCAATTGCGCGGGTGTGCTGCGATCATGGATATCGAGTACCATGTTAGAGACCTTGTAAAATAATACGGGCAGTGTTTGGGTGTGCGTTATCTACCGGGAACGTTATCTGCCTTTGGGACAAAACCTTCGCTCTAATATATGAGGTATAAATTATAGCCAGATACCTAGCGATGACTTGGGTACACTGCGTATAACATGCTCTTTACACCCGTTAAGTTTCCGGATAATCGGTCAGGTATTTTTCTAGATATTTGTCAAAACGTCTAAAATCGAAAGTGTCCACATTCAAATGAGCAGTCAGTGTATATACGATAGAAGACCGCACTGTGGAAGATGAAGATCTCCTGATCATCGTCGTCCATCACTGGTTGTGCAGACAGAATCTGCTCTCATAACTGAAGACAACAGATTCTTTTGCCGCTGAGCTCGCCAAACAGGTCTTTCGCGACACCATTGCAACCGCACAGAACGGTGTTATGCAGAAGTGGTAGTCTGGCTAGAGAGACACGTGACTGCAGTTCTACTGCAGGTAAACGGTTGCAAATGGTCCATCTTGATACGGTTTGTGTACTCTGGTCCTTGTCATTGTTGTGGGTGCTGTGCGGGTGTTTAGTGCTTCCCTTACAATCCGACGGTCTTCGTGTGTACCAGTAATGAGTGGGCGTCCGGAACCAAGTCTAAAGAGTTAGACCAATGCTGCCAACTTCGAGCCAATACAGAAACATTACGTCCAATGTGGTCGCGATTTACTGATAAGACCATCCAGCCTCTTGAAGCCCCACAATCCGACCTCTGTCAATCTCTGTCACTTGCTTTACAAGAATACAGCTGCGTGTGTGGGGCATGGCAGATATTGAGACTACTCTAGTCTATTACAATACAGATTCCAGATGATAATTTTAAGTAAATTAGGAATGAACCATTGATCCAGTGGAGGGACTTTTGAAACACCCTGTACCAGGATCCTGTCCGTATATCATGTTGAAATTTAAATTATATTTCTATGCCATCCACACTATGCTCTTATGCAACTTCATTAACCCACTTATTCCACGTGTTGAATTTTTTGCCGGCAGTAAATAATATTGTCATAATAGAGAAATATCTCACCCCATTGGGTATACTGGGTTTTGTGTGGCGCAGGTTAAAATCATCCACGTCAGGGAGTTAGGCAAAGAATCAAGTTCGAAAAATAGTTGACAGATATCCAGGTATTATCTCCGAGAAGTCCTACTAAGTGCTTGAGGAAAGGGTCGAGGGTAGCGCATGCCATTGTCATGGAGGAGAAACGGGTAAAGCGATAACGGTATCGGCTGTTGTCAATGGGCACATGGAATGTACAGGGTGTTGCAGATAACTACAGGGCGGTGTACCCGCTGGATTGCAGGGGCCGGCTCGGTCGATTGGCAGAATGGAGGGAGATGAAGGTAGCCTGCAGCAGCCAGCAGTTTCCACAGTCGGGGAGGGGGGGAGAACGTCAAAACTGTCATGGTTTTGATAAAATTACCAATTATCATTTGATGTAGAGCCGACCCCTGCAATCGAGCGGGTAGGCTTCCCGTTATACTGCCATGCAATTATCTGCATCAACCTGTATAGTCAAACCTCTAAGACCTAGATCCCTTTTTGAATGATCGATTAACCAAAATAAAAGATAAAAAGGCTCGATAAAATTGCCAAAATCAATTCAGCCTACAATCGGGATAGCATCTTCCACCAAATATACAGTCATGTATATATACATAGTCGGCTATGTTTCTCTGTTGCAAGGTGGCTAAATACTTTTGTTGCCGACTGTACCACATCGAAATTTCAGCTCTGAAGTAATATGTGTGGATCCATCATAATAGGATTAAGTGATGCGACTGTTGCGATTGTTGCCTATATGACCCGAATGAAATGAGAAACAAGAATCCGTGCCATATCGTATCCGATGCAATAAATAACATACTTATGGATTTCTGTGCCTTTGGGATCTTAAAATAGGTCCTATTGACAGAGGTCTCAGGACCATTGCTGGTCTATGGAAAGCTATACAGGAGACACTGTCTGCGATTGATTCTTTTGCTCAAAATGTAGCCTTCTGTAGTGTAAGGTGTAATCTCGCGAGATTAAGAATTAGGGCTGTCATATCAAACATCGCTAATCCTGGGGAAAGGGGTTTTCGTAAGTTTAAAACACCGCAAAAACTGATCCATAAATATGAACCAACCTCTGTAATATAAAAAAACAACCGGTTATATTTTACATAATCATTGGTTTAATTCGGCTTGTTCTTGCTCAGGCATTTTTCAAGGTGTTAAAATTAGTGAGACCAGTTTGTTTATGAATATATCCAAATTCTATTAAGTGATGCGACTGATGTGATCGTTGTCTATATGACCCAAACTAATAAATATAAGACTGTTCTGAATGCAAGAATTTATTAATTGATTAAAAATTTCATTTAAAATTTTTAGCAAATTAATAAGTTCTTTTCAAATACTTACAGCATATTTCAAAAATTTTATTAAACAAATAATCCAACAAGATTAGAAAGCAAACACCTTATCTACTATGGATAATTACTTAAGGTACTTACAAGAGAGAGATACACCCTCCCACTCCTGCGTTTCTAAACTTTAGATTTTATTGCACATGATCGTGCCTCATTTAAAACTCATTGTATTAGACTCTAAAAATACTCTTTTAACAAGTTAAAATGTTATTTTTATTTATTATATTTTATTTATTGTTTTTCTCCAACCTGTTATAGCCTTGAACCCTTGTAAAGCAAATGATTTGAGGTAACTTCTGATTGGCTAACATAATGTATTTTAAACTGCTATTAGGACCCTTGCTTTGTAACCCCCTCCTTCCCCTTCTCCCGATTTCACAACTGCAATGTAGTGGGGAATTCTGTTACATTTGTATACATGCATGCTGAAGAAGATCGAATGGCAATTGAAATGCGCATATATGATTAATAATAATAATAATAATAAAATCAAATGGGAAAGTTATAGGTATCTCTCTCTCTCTCTCTCATAAGTACCTTAAATAATCAAATTTTAATCTACACATTCTGAAAATTAATGTAGGATGTATCAAGACAAAAAAAATTCATTCTAAAATTTTAAATTCCAGACCATAATTCTATACAATTCTATGGTGTAATTTAATGAAATTAAGTTAAAGGTGTAATAGCTTTCGCTTTTTTGATGTGAAAACATTCATTTTTTACGTGTCGATTACGGATCTTGTAAGAGAATCGCATTTATGAATTCACTTCTCCTTGATGTTCCAGATTTAGGTGCACATTTTTTCTCACCCCAGCATGTGTATCCTTCCGGACAACAAACTTTGTAATCAATGCAACATTCGGCATTCTTTCTGGGACAGCACATGAAGGATGATGAAGTGACGACGCAACACGTAGACTCCTCGCCACACGCAGGGAGCACATCATTTGGACACTCAGCTGTCACTGTCAGACCAAAAAAAAAAAAATTGCAATATTCATTAGGGGACTAACTACTCTGTGTGAAAACAGGTGACTTGGTTTCTAATCTTCAGTCCGAAGCATTGAAACATGATAATGTTTTTAGATTCAATAAACAAATAAATAATTTATACAGTACAGAATCATGGACAAGTCTAGAGAACCTTTTATTTATTTATCAATGGACAAGTCAACAGAACCATGTACATAAGTTATACTATACAAGGGCTTATAATAACTGACGTATGAAATATAAGTAAGGGTATCGAGTCTATCGATATGTTGAGTAAACACAGGAAGGAAGGAATCTGTAGGAATAAATTAAGCACTTCAAAGCACATAGAAATTCAACAAAGCGCATAAATAATAAATAAGATGAAGACTTCAAAAAACATCAAAAAAGATCTAAATGAATAGTGAAATTGATTCTTCATTGTTTCAAAATAATAAATTCTGAATTAACTTATGAATAATAAAATAAACAACAGGATGTATCAGGTTCGATGGTCATAAAGTACTTAGCGTGATCCTTTGCATGATTACAAACTTAAAGTTCCTTATCGAAAATGTCGAAAACTCAAAATTTAAATTGCGTCGTTACGTCATTTATGAACTTTCCGCACCAGCAGTTCATTAAATTCAAAGGGGCGATTACGATTAAATTGGCGGCAATTGTTGAGATTAAATGACGTTTTCGACAGGTTTTCAGCAAACTTCGCGTGATATCTAGACCCTTAACATTTGAATTTTGAACAGTTTGTAATCATGCAAAGGATTACGCTAGGTACTTTATGACCATCGAATCTGATACACCCTGTATTTATTGTGGTGTAGATTAAGTCGCATCGTTACGTCTTTTACGAACATTCCACATCGGCAGTTCATTAAATTCAAAGAGGCGAGGAAGTTAGTTTTTTAAATGATTCAACATCACTGTCATTTCTATTCAGTTTAGTATGCCAAAGAGCACATCGATAAAGGTTACCTGTTTTGAAAACGTGCATATTGTGCATTGTGTTTTAAAAAATACATAATGTTTTAAAACAATGTTCTAATCAAAGAGCATTTCAGTCTATTCCACTTATCAAAATAATGAACTGCGCCATTTCTTGAGATTAGATGATGTTTTCACCAGGTTTTCAGCAAACTTCGCATGATGTTTAGACCTTTAACATTTGAGTTTTGAACATTTTACATAAGAAACTTTAAATTTGTCATCATGCAAAGGATCAACGCTTGGTACTTAATGACCTTTCATTTAGAAAATGAAATTTCGAGATTTTGCTTGGTTTTAACAATTGAGATTTCTGAAATTTGAAAATCTAACTATCCAATAAGGAAGCATTATTATAAAGTCCATTGTTAGGATTGGCGGTTGTAAGCTATTTGGAGAAAGTAATTGTTTTGATTATTACAAAAGTATTATTTTTGTAATGAAAAAATCCTCCTCATTATTTGTTTTCTCTATTTATCTTTCTTTCTCTAAAGCATGGTCTTTTAATCCTATGGTCTGTGCACTCGCGCGAATTCCGTTGTTGGAGTCAACAATTGGATTGCTATTTTTACCGAAGAGTCGATTTTTGCCCCCTCTATTGCTTGAATTTGGCTACAGCCCAAACTTAACAATGTATTTTAACGATCGTACAATCTAACAAAACAGTCAGCTAATGTTAAGTATTTTTTGCTGAACACGTAATGCATTGTTAAGCTTAAAATACATTGTCATGTTTGGGCTGTAGCCAAAGTCATGCAATAGAGGGGGCAAAAATCGACTCTTCAGTAAATACCACGGTTCTATAGATATTCATGGTCATCGAGCTCCATTGTTAAAATGAAGCTAAAGTTTTTAGCTCCCAATAGGGCGGGAACTCTATTGAAAAGTGGTGCTGCATGTACATTCGGCCCAAAAACGCCTGCAGCGCCGCCCTATCGACAGACAGAAAATTTACTTTCATTTTCAGTTTCAATGAAAAACCTCTATCGCAGGTCACGGTCGGCCCTGATTCGATCTATGCGGCACCTGGCGCGATCTGTTTTCTTTAGCTTCTCGAAACAAATGAAAATGGCCGAAGCTAAAGATGATTAAAAGACCATGTCTAAAGTCTGATCTGGTACACGAGGCGGAACTAACAACAATTGTTCAATCTGCTTTGTTAACATGCCTGGCCAACCACGGAATTAAATAAAGAGGAAATGAAAGCGATGACCCGAGGTTAGCTTCCGGAAACGCAATGTTTGCGGACAAACTCGGCAGCCAAACCATATGTTGTAAACTGCTGACGGGCTGAAAATTTGTTCAGTCTTTCTTAGTTAAGTTGTATTAAACTTAAAATATAATAGAGCTAAACAGTAACAGCCCTAGAATATGAATAATCCATTTACTGGAAAAAAAATGGTTTCGATTTTACGAAAATCGAAACTCAATGTTCCTTCTACGAGAAATCAAAATTTTAAACGATGATTATTATTAATTATATTAAATAGATTTTTCATTGAAACGTTAACGAAAGTCGATACGCACGTAGTCAATAAATCAGAGGCAGAGTTATCTAAAATACGATATTTTACCAGCATGCAAAAAGCTTGATTGTCCGCTTTCTATCCCAAGATGCTTAGCGCTTTGCGAAGTCAAGCTCGACGAACAAGTGTATGCCACTAAACAATGGCTTTCACTTCCTCTTTATTTAATTCCTTGGGCCAACACCTCCTAGACAGAAGGCCTGATAATGGAAACGTCATACATTGTTACAACAGCTTTACTCAACCATTGTTAATCCTATTTCTACCAACAATAAGTCCTACATTTGGTCGGCTAATGATTATGTAACAATGTATGACTTTTTCGTTATCAGGCCTTCTGTGTAGGTGGTGTTAGCCTAGCGTGCCATTGCGGAAGCGGAACTGAAAACAATTGTTCACCAAGGAATTAAATCAAGAGGAAGTAAAGCCATTGTTTAGTGGCATACACTTGTTCGTCGAGCTTGACTTCGCAAAGCATCTTGGGATAGAAAGCGGACAATCAAGGTATTTTGCACGCTGGTAAAATGTCGTATTTTAGATCACTCTGCCTGTGATTTATTGACTACGTGCGTATCGACTTTCGTTAACGTTTCAATGAAAAACCTATTTAATATAATTAATAATAGTCATCGTTTAAAATTTTGATTTCTCGTAGGAGGAACATTGAGTTTCGATTTTCGTAAAATGGGAACCATTTTTATTCCAGCAAATGGATTATTCATATTCTAGAGCTGTTACTGTTTAGCTCTATTATATTTTAAATTTAATACAACTTAACTTAACGAAGACTGAACAAATTTTCAGCCCGTCAGCAGCTGACAACATACGTAATGGCTGCCGAGTTTGTCCGCAAACATTGAGTTTCCGGAAGCTAACCTCGGGTCATCGCTTTCATTTCCTCTTGATTTAATTCCTTGGGTAAACGAAGCAGACTTTAAGATTTCAGTTCAGACCGTGTTCCAAGCAGGGAAAAATTTTCTCAAATGATCCTAATACTTATATTTTTAATTGTGTATTCCGTGAAATATTCTAAGATAATTAGCATTTATCAATTTATACATTAACAATGACGTATATTTCCAAGGTAAATGAAATAATGCTCAAATGTAGAATACACTCACAGCATTTTTGTTTTCTGAGTAAGATTAATGTAAGCCTAATCTAATGGTCACATCATCAATGCCTTTGTGGCTATACCAATTCTTTTTTGTTTATAACTCGATAGAATTGGATATATCGGTGCATAAGTTTCTTTTGCCTTCGAACTTTCAACGTATAAGTTTATGATCCTCAAAACATAAATTTCATAGGAATATCATAAACATCAACCATTTTGCACGCGTACAAGATGATGGATACCTGTGGCCGTTCCACAGGAAGCATTCAAATGTGGATAATACAGAACCTTACTGTACCATAATTTAGTAACTATCAATGAGGTAGCGGCTGCGTTTGCAGCTGACGATGGAGAACCAACCACCATTTGAGCGAGATTTATGCGTCTATCCAAGCACGGGGAACAACTGATTACATATGTCGATTTTGAGTCCGAACTGTGATCCAATGACTTATCCGAAGCTGTTTCTTCATTGAGAAGAAGGCTGGAAGATGAAATTCAGGAGCACTGAAGCGACCAAAGTCAAGGACTGTTTAATCCGGTTTGCACGCAGTATATTGGGGACGCGTTTTAAAAATTGAAGGAGACCGGCTACAATGGGTGAAAGAAAATCAGAAGACTTCGAGAGTGGAGGCTTACCACTTCGCTTAATGGATTTCGTTCACAATCAGGCTGATAACTTTAATATGAAAGCAGGAGAGGTCTCTGTTCTACCTACGCTATTTACCGCGAGCAAACGCGCATTGCAGCAAAACTACCAGGATGCAATGGCCATGGTGCCCAAGTTCGGGAAACCATATCTTTTCATCACATTTACATGTAATCCAAATTGGACTCAAATAAGAGAACAGCTGGCTCCATACAAAACTTGGATGGATAGACCCGACATCGTCGCGACAGTTTTTGGTTGAAATTGAGGGCATTTGTCGACAACCTGACTAAAAACTTTGCTGGGAAGGTGGTGGCATGGTTGAACGTCATTGAGTTCCAGAAAAGAGGTAATGAATTAGTTAAGACAAACCAATAGAAAATGGAATGATTCTCAAAGGCAATTATTTGAATGTATTCATTTCTTCCAAGAATACCTATATTCCTCAAAACATAAATTTCACAGGCTGTAAGCCTGCCTGCCTTGCCTCTAGTCTATCTATATAAAGAAGGATGTTTGTGGGTCTGTGGGTCTGTTTGTCTGTATGTTTTTTATACAAATCTACAGTTTTATTCCGATCTTGATAAAATTTCGCATACATGACCTTCAAAGCATGAGGAAGGTCACTGTCTACCTCAAATTTCGGAAAAATAATAAATATCGATAAAAAATCGATATTCATGGTTATGGCAATGCATATTAATGAGAAATATCTCATGACCAACAATGCAAGGCAAAGTTTGTACAACAATAGGTATCAACATGCAATGCACCAACACAAGGCAGGGATCAACAATCAATATCTCATGACTAACAATGAAAGGAAAAGTTTGTGCAAATGTAATTATCCCGGGCAACGCCGGGTACCTCTTCTAGTTTATCAATATCGGAGGTAATGGCAGGAAAAAATCCTCCTAAGACCATTTTTCAATTATTATTATAAAAGTATTATTAAGAGTTCAGATGGGAGGCTTCTGAAAACGGAGGAGAGCGTATTGCATAGGTGGAAGGAATACTTTGCATCTCTTCTTAATCCGGTGACAACAACAACTGAGGCATACGAGGTGCACCTTGGAGCGGAGAATAGTCACGGTAGTATCACTGAAACAGAAGTCAGATGGGCAATTAAGTCCCTGAAGACTGGCAAAGCTGCAGGTGATGATGAAATCCGGTCCGAGATGTTAAAGGCCTTAAATCAGGATGGTATCCTGTGGCTGACTCGAGTGTGTCAGGTTGCTTGGATATCTGGACAGGCCCCTAAGCAATGGCAGACAGGAATTGTGATCCCTATCTTCAAAAAGGGAGATCAGAGAGATTGCAACAACTATCGAGGCATCTCTTTGCTCAGCATTCCTGGGAAAGTGTACGCTAAGTGTCTGGAGAAGAGAAGTCGGGAAATAGTCGACTCCAAACTGTCAGGGGAGCAGTGTGGTTTCCGACCTGGCCGAAGCACGACGGATCACATCTTTGCTCTAAGGCAAATCTTTGAGAAATCCTGGGAGTATGCAAAAGAGGTCTACGCTTGCTTTGTGGACCTCGAAAAAGCATATGACAGGGTTCCTCGGGAGAAGCTCTGGCAAGTGTTGCAAGAGTATGGAGTGGATGGGCAATTACTGGTTGCTATCATGTCTCTGTACGAAAGCTCTGAGATGTGTGTCCGGATAAATGGCATTAAGTCAAGACCGTTCACCGTGGGTGTTGGACTCCGCCAAGGGTGCGTACTGTCGCCCATCTTGTTCATTATCTTTATGGACTGGATAGACAGGGGCAGCCGAGGCGATGAGCGTGTTTGTGTGGGCGACTGCCTGGTGGAGAGGTTGCTCTTTGCGGACGACCTTGTCCTGCTTGGGTCTTCTCGCACGAACCTTCAGCATGCACTAGACTGGTTTGCAGCCAAATGTGAAGAAGCTGGGATGAAGATCAGTGTGGCTAAAACCGAAGTTCTGGTTCTTTCAAGACAGCCTGCTCAGTGCGCTCTCCATGTTAGGGGAGCCTCATTGAGACAGGTGGAGAAGTTCAAGTATCTCGGGATTGCATTCACGAGTGATGGACGGCAGGAGAAAGAATTGGATGCTCGGATCGGTGCAGCAAGCTGTGTCAGACGTGAACTGTGGCGATCCGTGGTAACGAAACGAGAGCTGGGTAACAAAGCCAAGCTCTCCGTCTTCAAATCTATCTTTGTCCCCATTCTCACCTATGGTCATGAGGCTTGGGTAATGACCGAAAGAGTGCGATCGCGGGTACAAGCGGCCGAAATGAGATTCCTGAGAGGTGTGGCAGGTGTTACCCTACTAGATAGAGTGTACAGCAGCACAATAAAGGAATCTTTAGGTGTTGAGCCGCTACTTCTCCGCATTGAGAGATCTCAGTTGCGCTGGTATGGCCACGTGATACGGATGCCGCAAACTAGTCTTCCTAGGCAGTTGTTATTTTCCAAGCCGGTGGGTAAGAGACCAAGGGGTCGGCCTAGAACCAGGTGGCTAGACTACCTGGAGAGTCTGGGTTCGAGTCGCTTGGATATTACCAGGGAGGACATGCGCCTGATGGCGGAAGATCGCGATCGCTGGAGATCCTCCATAGGGCTGCTGCCCCCGCGACCCTAACGGATAAGCGGGTTTGAAAAGTAAGTAAGTAAGTAAGTATTATTATTAAACTAGTATGGTCAGAAAAATTTTAATTGTTTCAGTTTTTTCATTTCTATAATCTACAGATGACAATGGCCTTTTTTCTTTATTAAAACGAAGTGTCTATTCATTGATTACATGGTTTTTACATTTGAAAAGTAAAATCATGTACAAGAGAATAAAAATTATATGATGATTTCGCTGATTTGTGAAATATGTGAATTTTTTAATTTTAAAAAATATTTTGATTCCGTTGTTGCAACTAGATGACTTTTTATTTAATGGAATTTTTAAAAAGTTTAATTCGATAAATTAAGAGTCAACTCAAATATCACGTTAAGTATTTTAAATCCACAAAAAGGATTATTAGTGGATGAAAAAAACTGTGCGAAAATAATACATCAGCATATTTAATTAATACAGATATGACAACTAGCTTACATAGAATCGCATTAACACCATCCGAACGAACCATACTGTACCAATTATGACGAAAATAACAAAGCAATTAGATTAGCAAAATAAATCTGGTGAGGCAAATTTAGAAAAGAATAAGAATCTATCTTCTGAATCTAATTTTTTTATTCATGTAACCAAGAGCATTTAGACACCACTTATAAATTCGTGTTTTAACCGCACGAGCATATAAATTACCCATTGGATAGAACTTTTTAAAATCGCCTTCCCATGTTAGTTCGCTTTTTCTCGAGAAAAGTTTCACTAACAAAATACAAATGAGATGTGTATACAATAACAACAAATTATTACAGATTCATTATTAGTTTACAAGGAAGAAATAAATTAAAGTTGTCACACATGTTGACAAATATGATGATTTCTCTTTGTATAAAACTGGTTCATTTTTATTTATTTTTTTGATAAGACAATATTTATACTTAGAAATTTGGGAAGTAACATGAGTAGATGATTTTAAAAACTTCCAGCAAATGTATAACTTATATATTCGTACGATTAACACTCGAATTTATAAATGGTGTCTAGATATTTTTTGCACTTTGTAGCTCAGCAGCATGGTCGTCTATAGTGCACAGATCGACATAACCAGAAACATTTAATATCCGTTCAGGAAGAAATAATAATTATTAAATCAAAATAAAAAATAATTGACAAAATAATTAATAAATAATAAATAAAATAAAAATAAAATAAAAAGCTGACGTTTCGGCTAGAGACTATCCTTTATCAAAGCAAAAAAGGATAATTCTCTAAAGGCTATAAGAATATTAGAGAATTATCCTGAAGTTATGAAAAGAGTACTATCGACAATCGAACAGTGAAGTGTACATTTGTTAGAATGGGACGAAAGCAGCGCTTTCACAAAGCTCATCTAACCAGAATAAACTCCAAATGAAATACACTGAGATAGTCAAGAAGCCTAACCAACCCAAGCGGTCTTTGGTAATCTTCTGCAATATTTATAAACTCCATCACGTTCTCACTCGACATCGTTTTCAGAAAAAAGAGTACTCGACAATCGACTATCGAACAGTGTAGTGTATCGGTATTCGTGTGGAACTTGAAGCATAGCTTCCATAATCTCACCCTTCATAATCATATTCCAAGGGAAATACACTGAATTAGAAAAGAAGCCTGATGTACCCACAAAGGTCATCCAAAGTATGAAAGAAAATTGCCTCCTCTTGGTGGAGGAAAATTTGATTGGCAATTGTCTGAAGTAGGAGTATATTACATAGTAAGCCACAGAAAAAACGAAAGAATTTATGAAACCCAGTAATCTGGGAAGATGACATTATCAATGTCATCAAAATTGACATCAAGGATATGTCTTGGATTACGATGCCTTTTTCTATGTAGAGAATGTTTTAGAATGCCAGAGACTAGATCATTCTCATGATTTGCCATAATAGGCAGCACGGTTTTCATGAGCTCTTGAACATATTTCCCGACATGGGTCGTATCGAAGTCATTATGAATGGAGTAATTGCGAGCAATTCTCCTACCTAATTGTGCAATAGTCCTTAGGGTAATGTTCTGGAAAGTTTGGAGTTCCTTCCATCTTGTCTTGCAAATCGTAGCCCAGACGGGCATGCCATATAGCAAGAAAAAAAAAAAAGTACTAAAGAACGACTTTATTTATATAGTTGGCATAGGGAATAGTAAGGCGGTATTGGCTGAAAACTAGAAGAGTACCAATGGGAGGACAGGAGATGAATAGGCCTTCGTTCAAGAAGAACTAAGCGCAAAAAAAAAAAAAAAGCGAGCAGTCATGCATCAGAGATTATTAATTAAGCGAGATGTTCATTATTGTAAGTAAGAACTGTTATCTAGCCGTTTCAAAGTCGGCTTTGGTTTGGTTTGTTTGGTATTTACATCCTTTTCAACTGCTATGGTCATTTCAGGACGGCGTTATAGGGGCCGCAAATTTTGCCTCGCAAGGGTTCTTTAACGTGCAGCCGGCAAACGACTACACGGGACCAACGGCTTTACTTCCCTTCCTGAAAAATCCTCGTCGTCCTCGGCCGGGATCGAACCCGCGTACTCGGGCATCAGAGGCGATCACGCAACCTGCTGAGCCACCGAGGTCGATCAAAGTCGGCTTCAGGGACTGCGAACAACGGACTACTTTGAGCACTCCTTATTGACGTAACCAAGTATTTAAAGACAATTTGAGAAAGACAGGGAGCGTGATAATTTAAAATAATCAAACATTTTTAAATGAAAATTAGTTTGGACTCATTCTTGAGGGACTGAATTACGAATTGAATATTATGATTAAAGATCGCTAAATGGTAAACGCAAAAATGTCAATGGTGGACTCTGGTGAAAAATAATAGTCAGTCATTAAAATTATGACCGTTGGTGCGAAAATCTTTTCGCACGGGTTCTGCTAGTTGTTTAATATTAAAACACGTTTAAAATTTATGTCAGGTGATTTAACCGGATAAGCAAAAATAAAAATGGTGTATCGCCGATTATTAATTAGCTTATTGTCGTTTTCTTTCAGCAGTTAAAAAAAATATAATTTTACAAAGTCAATTTTTCAAAGAAGAAAACAGTCACAATAGTTAGGTTTTCAGTCGCATAAATACAGGGAAACTAGATAGTAAAGCTAATCGGAAATTTAGCTAATCGGAATTATTTTACATTTTCTGGTTGCGAAAGTTATTAAAAGAATTGTGGGCGATGTTAAAAAGGTAAAACTCATTTTCAATGAGAATTTATTAATTGAAGTTTTTACGGGATCAGCAAGCGAATATTAATATAAGAGAGTTCAAGTGTGTGTGAAATAGCGGAGAGTTAGAAAGGCATAGAGCAGAAAACATAAGCAGGGAAATGATTGCTTGGTTTATTAGAATTTTTGGCGTCGACTACTAAGGTCATTTTGCGCCTTTTACACAAGTTATATCTGTACGCAGCCCGAAACAAGCGCAAACATCCATGCCCACGGCGGGATTCGAACCCACGACCAGGCGGACTCGAGAACTAGAAAGCCTACGCCCTAGCCCTCTCGGCCACCTGGCCGGCGCAGGGAAATGAAAGGAGACGAAAAGGTTTATTTAGGAAAGAATCGTTGCAACATACACACATGCACATAGAAAAAAAAGTCAAGGTTTATATTTAAGGCTATCTATTTGCTAAAAATAAAATTTATCAAATACAGGATTGTTTACTTACAGGTTCCAGGTATTATTATAGAGACGAAGAATAAATACGCTATTAAATAGCCCATGCCGAAGATTCGTTTAAGTGCTTCTGAAATTTAAACTAACTAAATTCAAATGATTTTTAAATTTAAAATTATTTACAGAAAATATTTTCAGTAACAAATTACTCTTTCACTCTAAACAATGAACCTCAAAGAATAAAAAATTCCAGCAAGTAAATCTCAGATAA
>JAHWFO010091957.1:1134062-1151038 GCA_023313115.1 Rhysida immarginata
AACCACGGGAACCTTAACACCTGGCAGGCTCCAGTTGCTGCTTTCCAAGCCTACCCTCCATGCATTTTCGTATTTGTGTTCCCTATCAGTGCTGTGGACGCATCCACGAATGCAGCGCGCGCAGTGAGCACTATCAACAACGCAGGGGCATTTTCGTGGGAAGCGGACAGTATACGTCATTGGAACAAACAGCCCGAGCAACCTCGACGGTCATATCAGCTAGACTTTTGTTTTCAAAGGATGTCACTAGATGTGATGCCAGACGAAGAATGTTTCATTTTATTCAGTTTTTCCAGACTTTAAAGGACGCAGGTATACATTTTCAGGAAGCTTGCTTCTCTCATGGTCAGTTATACGCTGCTTGCTCCCGCGTGTCCAGCTGTCGAAATCTACATGTTTTTCCGCCACAGGGGAAGACATAAAACGTTGTTTACCGAAATGGACTTGAATGAACCATGCCCAGCTTGCCTGTGTAGCTGATTCATTTATCTACCTTTTTTTTTTCATTATTTACTTTTGTAGATATAATTTTATTTTCTTTTGTTCCCAGTTCATTGTTCATAAATCATCATTTTTGGCTTAAAATGATTATGAAAGGTTTGGAGAAGGCTTTCTAGACTGTGGCTCATTTTCTTGCATTTCGTTCATACTTGGTTAATCATAGTTCAATTTTTAACATACCGAACAATCGTTAAAAAATTCCTCAACGCATCTTTTCCACCCGGGCGAAGCCGGGTAATATTGCTAGTTAAATTATCTAAATCTAAATATTACTCTGGAATTTTTAAAACTCTTTCTAATAGTCGGTCAAAATGGTCGACAATTAACCGTCTGTCGTGCTTTTTTCCTTAGCAGCAAACAGAGTCAACGGGAGGATTCAAATATTAAACTTTTATTAATATTCGAAATTATATTAATTGTACTTTTCACATTTAAAAGTATAAAGTCAATAAATGATTAATGTCCGTAGAGTATCAGTCCAGTTCTTCTGCTGCACATGGAATTGGTGGGTCCTTTTGGCTGGCTTCCACGTTGATATTTCCAAGACCGTCGGTGCTCGACTTGGATCGGATACACCCTTCGTGCCTGCCCGGGTGGCCAACCGGGTATGGTGCCGCGCTGGAAACGAACAACCGCGGGTTCGAACCCAGCCGCTGGCCAGCGTAAGCTGTGAGGCCATTTAGCCAGACTTTGTCTGAGATTTGAATGTCGGATACACCCTTCGCTAATTTCGTGAACTGGAGCCGGGTCACAATGTAAGTATTCACTACCGTTGGGGTGAGCCTCAGGTGCCGCTAACTCAGCTGGCGGCGACCTATCAAGGTTTGTCGACCGAAGAAGTGCATACGTCCGATTAAAACTTTTATGTGGATCAGTGGTTTCCTGTTATCTTTATTGCAGTTCGTCCACAGTGTCCGGCTCCAGTTCTCTCTTAAAAGTGGCACTGTGATAAATAGAGATATATATTAGACAGAGCTTATGCAATAAAACTTAGCTATCATATCACGAGTTTAAATGTAACCACGACTACTATCTTCTAACTGCTTGATACTTAATAGATACCATTCGCAGAAGATCCCTTGCCCAAGCGCGGACATTCAGCAGGGTACCCCGCGAGAATACCGGCTAGGTCAGCGATGGGGAATACAACTCCGAATGCGTCCACCTTCCTCTGGAAAGTTTTAATGGATGTCGAACTTATAATCCGAGTTGACGTCGAGCTGCTCGTCTCCTCAGCGTATGATGGGGGCGGCCTGGATGGGTCGTCCGACCTAGGGTGATGCTCGGCTGTGGCAATCTCGTTCCGGGCCTCAACAATCGTGCTCGTATGGGACGGATGGCGAGAGAAATTGGAGGGCCTGAAGTGGCAACTACGATGCCTTATCCTAGGCGGGGCTCGTTCCCTTGCTTTATCGTATCTCGTACCACGGCAGGACGTATAAAGCCTTTCTCCATGCTGGCTACTGGATAGACGGGACGGCTCTCGGGGACTTCGGCTGCGGGGATTTCCGATCCTCGGGCGATACCTTCTTCTCGCTCTGTTAGTGGCACCATTCGTCTCGGGAAAATTGTAAGCAAAATTATTAATGTCTAGAATCTAGCTTACTTCCTAGAGCTTCTCGAGCACGTTCGCTCCGCGAGTAAGTCCATCCATCCCGGTCAGCTTGGCTCTCCTTGGGTCCTCGCTGTTGTAGCTGGGGCTGATGTTGTTGCCCCAGCGGACACCCTTAAACGATGATGACAGACAGGGCTCCCAGGCGCACATGCGTTTAGTATCATACAGCCCCTTAAACGCCTTCAAAAAAGGCCCGTTCGCTCGCTGGTTGCACATGCGAAATCCATCGGGAAGGTGAATAGGAACGTGGATTTATTGCAGCCTCCTCCGATAACCGTTCAGATGAAGAATAACGCTTCCTGAACGTAGCTGGACCTGGCCTTTGCCATTCCAGTTGGAGGAAGGACCTAACATGGACAGCCCCTCTCCTCCATACCGCAGTGGTTGACGAATTAACGCCTTTAAATCCGTTGTTTCTGGCCCACCACAGTTCTTGATTTAAAAAGGCGATGGAAGTAGCTAGGTCCAACTTTAAACCAGCGCCGGTGGAGTCGTCCATCAAGAATCGTACACACTGGTAAGGAAACTCTTCCAGGCGAAAATGTTGCTTAAGGCGATTCCAGATGGATTCTGCGAACGGGCACTCATAAAACACATGACACACCGATTCGGAAACCCCACAAACCAGGCATCCAGAAGATCCGACCATTCTGCATAGATGGAGGCGCTGGAAAGTGATAAATCCGTGGTGCAGCAACCGACATTGAATATTATTCACCAGTTTTTCAAAGGCTAGGGTTTTGATGATCTTCACAAAGCTCGCCCACAGACAATCTGGCTATACTCTGGTCGGATTGCTGGAAGAACCATGAAAGACGAAGGTTGCCAAAGTGGGTCTAAATATCTAAGTCCGGGGATAAAAGTCACAAAAGTCTTTTGCCATATTGTGTAAAAGTCCGGTGTTTTAAGGTTCATCGTCATTGGCAACGTAGATGGAAACGGTAACCTGTTCACCTTGAAAAAGAATCGCAGGTCTAAGATTACAAAATTCTCCCATATTGGAGAAGGGAAGAAAAACACTCGTATCAAAGCGGACATTCTGGCCGCAATCAGATATCGATGAAAGTCAGGTAGTCCTAATCCTCCTTTTTCCACCGGGATAAACATGTATTCTGACCTGAACGGCACTCTCCGGTCCTTATGACCCCACACATAGTTCACAACAGCGATTCGCACCTTTAGAAGATCTTGTTTGGAAGGCAAGGTGAACAGGCACTTTGAAGTCATAATCGGTATTATATGCGTTTTAACAAACCTCACCTTGACAAACATCGAAGTATCAAATCGAAAATTTTTGTCAAGGCGAGATATACATTTATCAATCACCTGTTGCCAGTGACGGTAGTCTGAGTTCTCGAGAAAGGAAAACACGTATCCCAACACTGTCACTTGGCCACACCATGTTATTGGAAAGTTCTTTAGATCGTCGGCTATCCACTTTCCAATAGCTATGCCTTTCGATTTGACGAGGTTGATGGAGCTCCCCGTCGAAACACTAAAGCAATCGAAGGTGACTTTTTAGATGTTCAGGGAATATACGTCAGATGCGAAGAGCAGCACATCATCGGCATAGGCTAGCGTCCGGATGTTGATCGACGCTACTGGTAGATCATATCCCCGAACATCGGGGTGGCGATTCAAATACTGAAGCAATGGCTCCAAATAAAAGATGTATAGGAGGGGGGATAGCGGACACCCCTGCCTAACACCCTTTGATAGTTCGCAGAATGACGAAACGGAGCCATTAATCGCCACGCATGATGTGGTCAAAGCATACAGCGCCGAGATTATCACAGCAAATTTCTGAAGATGAACCTGATCAAGCCTGGTCAAGGATTAACATAGCAAGTGTTTGCTGCCTGCTTTGCGCTTCTTCCAAAGCACATCGGATGGCAATGAGATTATCAGTCATCCGCCGTGATGGTATTGAACAGGATTGTCCCAGGTCGAAATATTCGTCGGCAAACAACTTGAATCGCTGTTGAAAAACACCAGTGAAGACCTTATAATCGGTGTTAAGGAGAGTTATTGGCCTCCACTGGGTGACGAGTTCTGGCACTTTGGGGAGCAGAATAATCTTCCCCTTAACAAATTCCAATGTGATGGAAGAATGATCTTTGATGATGGAATTAATCACAATCACCAGGAAAGGCCCAAGAAGTTTCCAAGTCGCATTGTAGAAGGAATACGGGATGCCATCTAAGCCCCGACTGGACCCACGACGGCCATCCCGCGACAGAAACTTCTTAACTTCATCTTCAGTGAAGGGACGGGTGATGCACAGGTCAGTATCCTCCGAAAAAGGTTTTAGTGCCTCTATCCACTACTTCGTGGCGTCAGATGGAACGATTGGGTTGTCAAAGAAGGATGCAAAGTGGGAGCGGAAGGCTGATAGGATGTCAGAGTCAGCCTCCACTACCCCACCATCTACCACCAAACGATGACAATGCTTCTTGTTGGCCCTTCGTTTCTCCTCAGCAAACACGGCTGATGACATATTCCTGACATCCGCACCCCAGGTGAGTTTGGCTCTGAGTGCGGCGCCGGCAGCCTTACAGATCATTAGAGCATTGATCTCACTCTTCACCTGGCGTATGTCATCAGCAAACTCCTCCTTAGGGGAAAAAAACGCTTGATTTTAGTTTTTAATATTAAACACGTCTCTAACGTAGGAGGCACATTGTGGAGATCTTTTTCCACAAACTGAACAAAAATAC
This sequence comes from Rhysida immarginata, assembly GCA_023313115.1. NCBI lineage: Eukaryota > Metazoa > Arthropoda > Chilopoda > Scolopendromorpha > Scolopendridae > Rhysida > Rhysida immarginata. Next base: position 1,138,896 of record JAHWFO010091957.1, read on the forward strand.
TCTTGTACTCTTCTTCGTCGAATTGAGAAACATTCAGGAACCAGTTACGATGACGACTTGTGCCTGCGGCTGATGCTGGAAATGGAGGGTTCCACGACAACATGATGGCAATGTGATCGGAAAATGAGCATGGAATAACCTCCATTGCACCAGGCGTACCAGCAAAGGCATTATCGATCAAAAACAGGTCGAGTCTTGATGACACAAAGGGTCCTTGATGGAAGGTGAACCTAGGTTGATCAGTTTGTGGATGGCGTGTCCAGAGATCGAATAATACGTTTTGCTGGCACAAATGATGAACATATCCAGACGAAACGATATTAGAATCGTCTGGACGACAGTTCAAGTCCCCAGCAATCACTACAGGCAATGTTGTACACAAGAAGTCATTAATGTCACTGAAAAAAGTCCGTTTCTCTACCGCAGCACATGGAGCATACACATTAAGCAATCTGAACTTGATTCCAGATGATGAAATGTCCGTTGCAATTACCCTGCACTCGTCGTCATATACACAATTCGACACCGTAATGGACGGATTGAATATGATAGTAGTAACCCCTTGCCCATACGGTGACGAGAGTTTATAAAAAATTGTCCGCATGGATATTGGCGGCGAAGATCGGGAAGATTGTAGCACTGTTGTGAAGGGGCCAACTTCACCTCTTTGTAGTAAGAGGATATCCGGTCTGTACAGGGCAATGAACGTCGATAGAACCGATTGCTTAAAAGAAGAGCCAAGAGAATGCCCGTTCAGTGAGATGACATTCATTGAGGATTTAGGATCTCGGAGGCTGACTTGTGTTATCCGGAGACTTCAGCCTCTCAGATGTAGAAGGAGGCTCTGAATTCTTCCGCCTTGGAGATCGTGGCCGACTCGAAGAGGAAGAAGAATGGCTGCGCTGATGGTCTGCGCAGCTGTCTCGCTATGTAGAAGAAGAGGCAGTAGTCCCGTCCCTTCTGCTGTGATGACGTCTGTTCTTTTTCTTGCGAGGACTCTTGGTAGACGCAAGATGATCCCGCCGTTTCGCCACTGATGGGTACGTATTCCCAGCAGAAGATGATAATCTGGCCGGAGAAGATGTGCAAGCTGTTTGCAGCGGTTGTGACATCAATGTCTGCGCTGACATTGGAAGGGCTGGAAATTCCTCCTCCGCAAAAACTGAGCCTGAACACAATGAAGCATCTGCGTCGTCTTCTGCTGCCGAGCTTGCCTCCTTTACCATCGAGATGTCGCATGATGGATGTGGAGAGGGGACCACTTTCGAAACCACTGGAGGCAGGGGAGGAGGTGGAGGTGGCATTTCTTCCCTTGACTCAGCAGGAAGAGGCGGCGGAGTTGGCATCGCACTCAGCTCCCGAGGAGGAGGTAAAGGCGGAGTAACACTAGACGACTTCGATGTTCTTTCCGGCGATTTTATCACTGCTGTCTGCTGGTACGACATTCCCTTTGAAGGCGGCGATGGAGCTGCTCGTGCTGCAAGGGTCCTCTCCGGGCAACGGTGGTATTTGCCTACGATGGATTGACATGACAATCTCTCCTCACATGGGTCGCTTTTTGCAGTACCAGCAGCACTGCCTCTGCCCCTTGTAGGACACGGAGAATTTTTCTCCGTACAACAAAAGGCCGTCGGGAATGTTCCTCTGAAGCTTCATGTCCAGAACGATATCACCCGTCCTTTGCAGGGGAGAATCCGGGTGCTGTGGATATGAAACACTCCGCACCTCCTCATAGCTGGACATGTAGTTCTTCAGATAGGATTCCTCCATCTGTGGAGATGCACCTCGGACAAGAATTGGCATATGTCCGAGGTCTGCATGAATCAGGTGGACGGTGGTCTCTCCTACCTTCACATAATCAGCAGCCACTATCCTGTCTCCACGTTGTGCTGTCGGAAGAGCTTCCTCGACTCCGTCGGGGATAATCGCTGCAGAACTGAAACGGCGGGGTCGCCAGACGGTAAGACTGGAGGAATATGCGTCTTAGCATATAACTCTTTCATAAACGCCCCTACGGCTAAGGGGCCATCTGAAATCATCATCATGGTGATGTGATGAAGATTGGAAAAGTTCGGGGGGGGGGGGGTGAAGCCTCCCCGGAGGTCACCGGGGGGAGGGTTACTCACTGTCACACAAACAATCCCACACACGCGTTAGTTGTTTGTTGCGTGTGAAATCAAAATTCAATAAATCAAAGTTCAAAAGATCAAAGGTTTCCACAAACACTCACTATTCTGCAAAAGGCTCTCCTTGGGTCCTCTTTTTCGCATCGGTCGGAGACCTCTCACTTTCCCTCACTTCTCTTCGTCTCCTCCTTTTAAACCCTGCTGGAGGATTCTGTGCCGATTTTGCGCAGAAGGGCCGCCAATCATCTTCCTTCTTTCCGACTTCTCTTTTTACGCTGGTTCCACTCTTCGTGCAGATAGGTTTATGCTTATCCGAAGGCCTTGGCTTATCTTTTGACGGCCTTGTCTTCTGTTGCCGCTTGTCCAGGCCTTCTTTTTTGTTGGCCATATCCCGATCATCGTCCTGATGACCTGACACCGTCTAATACGTGGCTCCCAGGCTACTCCTACTCCATTTTACGATTCCTCAACGCTAAATTCTTCTTCATTAATTGACTTTATTCTGACTCGCCTCACTTATTCTTCGCCCCTTTCCTCCGGCTCTGGTTCGTAACCCTTCTCATTTCCTTCTAATGCTTCCTCTTTTTTCGTTTGTCCAACCTCTCCTGTGGAACTTGCCACGGTTTTTCAGAAAATGAAACCTTCTTCTTAGCCCGATCCACGGTTTCCCCTGGTCTAATTAGTCCCTTGTCTATATGTTTAATCTTTCTTTATCTACAGGATATTTTCCTAGCTGTTTGCGCTCCGCCAAGATTACTCCAATATAAAAAGCCGGCGATCCAAGTGACTTTAACAATTACCGCCCAATTTCAATTTTATCTGTCTTTTCGAAAATTTTGGAAAGTTATTTTTCCATAGGCTTTCTGACCACATTAACTCTAATAACTCGAACGCTTTAATATCTCGTTTCCAACATGGATTACCCCTAAGCGAAGTGTTGAAACTGCTTGTTGAACTTACTGAGTCCTAAGCTCTAATATGTCCAACAATAAAGTTGCTGTTTCCGATTAACTCGAGTACTCCAAAGCCTTTGATTCTATTCCGATTTCTCTTTCAATTTTTAAACTCTCTTCTTTTTATAATATCTATGGTCCTCCTCTTGACTAGCTATCTGGTTTTCTATCTAACAGACACTATATATTGACCATTCATAACGTTTCCTCACAAACTATAACGAGAAACGTCGGCATCCCTCATGGATCTATTCTTTCTCCGTTGTTATTTAATTTATTCATAAATGATTTATCCTTGGTTGTTTCTTCCGATGCTATTACTCTTTATGTCGACGATGTTACTCTTTCTTTCGCGAATTTTTCTCTCTCAAGTTTACTTTAGGCCATTGGAACTCTGTTTTATTTTAAGTTGAGACTTAAAGAAATTACTAAGTATATGTTATTCTATCAGCGTAACAAGCGTACAGTCCATTCCAAACTTTCGATTCGCTACAACTCCTTTTATCTTTCTTTGGCATCTTCCTTTAAGTACCTTGGTCTTCATTTATCTCCGAATTTATCTTAGGACAACCATGTCAATATTCTATCAAAAACTCTCAATCAAAGATTAGGTATTATCTCTCGCTTACACTTTCTCCCTTCTGAGATTTTATTTCTTTTCTATTTTTCGTTAATTCATTCTTCTCTTTGTTTTGGCATTATCTTCTGGGGCTAATCTTCTAACCATAATTTGTCACAACTCTTTCATATCCAGAAATGGGTTCTGCGAATCCTTTTAAAGCCTTCTAAATCAGAATCAGTCTCCCATTTGTTTAATCTCTATGGTGTTGTTAATGTCTACAGGTGCCAACACACATATCCGACTTTGACGCGCACGGTTTTCACCCGACTTGAAGCGACACCAGAGTGCATGCGACTAGCAAAACACACATTTCCAACTTCCGCGCGCACGACTTTCAACCGACAAGCATTTTAACTCAAATTGTGTCCGTGATAGCGCTGCAGTCACACAGGAAACTGTATTCATTTCCGCCAAAATGGATTCGATTACGCGTCAAAAATACAATTTATTATTAATCCAACAAAGTTAATTTTAATCGTGATGCTAAATCGTGTATATTCTTCCCGTGATGCTAATCGTGTGGATGCTTCCCGTGATGCTAATCGTGCGGATGCTTCCCATGATGCTAATCGTGTATACTCTCGCAACCTGATTGGTTATCGTGAACGACAAGTCGCGTGAAAGTCGGACAGAGCTGAAGTTTGAAAAACTAGTCGCACGACTCCTACGACTGGCCGTTTGAGACCGGAAGTAGTCGTTCCAGAGTCGCATGCGACAGCTAGTCGGATGTAAACCGTGCATGTGTGTCTCCGCCTTACCAGTTATATATTCAGCAATTATCGTTATTTATTTTCAAATTCTCAAATAACCTTTTATCTTTGCCTCTACTCTCTCTCAATTCTCCGCCATTGTGATTTTCACACTTATCCTACCGATTTAATTTATCAGACGGAAATATTCACGCCGACGTGTCTCCTTTGCAGGCCTTGGATGTTGGTCTTTTTTACCTGATTTCATTTTTTCTTCCACGTCTATAACCAACTTTAAGCGGAATTTCAAGCCCTTTCTTTTTACTAACAATACCTTAATCTCTCTATACTAAACTATTCTTAGTTTATTCTCGATTTTTTTTACTATCCTCCCGGTCTGAGACCTACCTCGTCCAGTTCGCCATATTGGCACAGTAACTGTTCTAATAAATAAATAAATAAATAAATAAAATAAAATAAAATAACCTATACATCCTATAAATATTTTAAAAGTTTTTTTGTTCTTAAATCTGTTATTCTTTACAGCATAACGAAATAAAATGCTTAATTTTTAATCAATTTAATTTCTTTTTCTTACTATTTTATTTTATTTTATTTTATTTTATTTTATTTTATCAAATTAAATATTGTTGATAGAAAATTTATCAATTTCAGCAGTTATCTGAAAATAATTGAATTGAATAGGGCAATGGTGGGTTGGAATTTAATTGTTCGTGATATTTTACTTTATACTGACTATACTTAAGAAGTATTCATCAATGAAAAGGTAAAAAACATTTCAGAAATCTCTCCATTTTTTTCACGGCAAAAGTGATAATAAAATTTTCAGGCAGATTCAATGTTTCCTCACTAGATGGAGAAAGTCGTTTCGAGAAAGAAAACTATCAAGTTGTTGTTGCGACCTCTAATAACACAAATTTGAACTATTCTCGAATCTTTTGTTCAAAAGACCAATTGATGCTACTCTCTATCGTGAAAATTGTTTTAGTACTCCGTGGTTCATTGTTATTGATTAAAATTCACTATTCATTCACTACTTTAATGTATAAATAAAGCAGATAAATACTTAATTTTCCATACAATTTGCATACAACTTTTTTCTTTATTGAAAACAATTCTTTGTCATAATAATAGCGGATACCCCTGTTATAAAGTATATAATTTTTTCCTATATTCATTTTTCTTGGAAATAAGGGGAGGAAATTAAAGCTCTGAGTAAAATTAAGAAACTTAATGAATATTCAAGGTTAATTGAGAGAGGAGTGGTAGCTTTAAATATTTTGATCTGAAGGTTTAAATTTAGTTTATTAAATTGTATACTTTTTTTTACTATTATTCCTCTTGTTTTTTGTCCCATGTGTCTTAAGTTTTTGGATTTTCATTTCTAGTATTAGTGTGAAGAAAGATCTTTAGAGAGATAATTTGAATATTTTGGGATTATCTTATATCTTTCATTTTACACTTCGAAATCAAAAGCATTTAAAATACAAGATAGGTCAAAAAAAGAATACGGTATTCAAGTTTTATGATTGCAGAGGGTTGTTAGGAATCTATGGTAAAATTAGCATATTTAAATTTGGCGCGCGCGTCCATTTCACGTGATCTAGGGGCAGATATTAAAATAGTTAATATTCGAACAGCGACCTAAAAACATTGAGTTATACCACCGAAAATTGACAGATATTCTATATACTAAAACTCTTGCGTGTATTTATTTATTTATCTATAATTCTATCTCCTCCTAGACGGTTTGAGCTAGCGACTTGAAATTTTCAGGGCAGGCTTATCAATAAAGGACCTGCTCTATCGCCAAAAATCAGCCCCCTACGACCTCCCCCCCCCCCTTCCCCACTTTCTGGGGTTTTCATTTAAAATTATCTGCTTTTGCTTTGTAATTCCCCTCAACAGATGGCGCGGGCGGGCGAAGCCGCGGGTAACAACTAGTTGAGTTATAACACCCCTTTCCGAAGTCAAATTCAATTCAGTTATTCCGAAATTCGGAAAGCATGCAAGAAGCGAGACTTCGTACTTTCCAAGCAAGGGATATCAAGTGTACTAAATAACATTGGCAAAACCAGAAGCGGCGCCATTCCTGAGGGTAAAAAGCAGGCCATTCCGAGACATTCACTAGTCGTACTCCTTACGTCATACGGAAACTTCGTGCTCTCGTAATCAGATGTAACCCAACAACACAAAGGGCTATTGCACACAAGCTAGGGACATCTGTATACAGAATTAAAATAATTATCATCCGTGATTTACAATTGGAGAAGCGACACAAGAGCCACGAACATAAGTTGTTGCCGCGCCATGTTCAAGAAGGATGGACCACTACCGTAAACAGGATGAACGATACCTGACGGATGAAAAGTGGAAATGCGTGGTCACACCAGGTGACGCGTATGTTTTAAGCGACTGCAACAAGAGTCTCGAACCATTTTTTACCACCCGGGGCTTCTAAGGACTTCAGAAAATGGTATCGTGAAAGGAAACATTTTCAAAAGGTTTCATGATTGTGGCGGGATACAGCTACAACGGCAAGTTAACTTTTCACCGAGTTGAGTCAAAGGCTTAAGTTAACGCCAGGTATTATCAGACTAATGTTCTAACTTCCATATTTACCCGTGACATCCCCGATATGTAGGATACAGAGGTAAACAATGTATGGATGGATCAAAATAAGACATCGAGTCACACCGCCGCGTCAACTCGCCTGTTCCTGGAACGCCTGCAAGAAAATACCGGAATCCACTCCATTCCACTCAGCGACATTGAATACCCGTATCAACATTTTTTTAAAGACATTGATTCTAGATGTTTGAAAAGAGAATTTTATGGGAAAAAATATGATAAAGAATTCATTTTTGGTAAATTCGTTTTCCAGAACAAACAGGAAGTAACCAACTTTAAACATTTAAATGAGAACACATGTCATGTAAAATATCTTTGGATAGTAGTTACCTTGTTCAAAATGTAAACATGCGATCTGGGTACAGCTTACTTCCGGCTGTAATTTCTAATGTAATTGGTCGATCCCAAGATTGTTAAAAAGAAGGTGACCTCTATCGGCCGATTTCTCTCAAAAGCACTCGCATTGCCTTCTGGTATTGTGATTTCACCTGGAATGTTGGCAGCAGGCGAGCCGTCCTTTTTAACATAAAGCCGAGATGGCTGGAGTTCCATGTGCTTTTGCTAATAATAAACGCAATTATTTATTATTTTTAGTCCAATAATTATCATCTAGAGTAGATTTATTTTATTTCTATGCCTTTATTCTTTCATGGCAATATATACGAGCAAAAGTTCATTAAATGCGCAAACCCCCCACCTACCCTTATAATGAAAAAGAGCACACTCGTAACGAGCAGGAGTGCTCTTGATACGAGGTTAAAACGAAAAACTCCAACAAATTGAGCTACGAGAAAATTCGAAACCTGAAAGAGAAGTTTAGAAAATAAAAAAATACAGAATACACTTCGCTTTCATCTTCACCATCTTCACTCGTAGCAAGTAATTAAAACTATTCAGTGGGTTCAGATTGATTTGAACTGCAAACCACGTTCGGAAAAACGACGAGGTTGGATACGCTTTCACTCTCAAATTGTAATTTGAGCATTGCGAAAGTGTTCAGGCTCAGACAGAAAGTAATCGGATATGGAGGCACTACTTTTTTTCTATCATATTTTTACAACCATACAAGTATTGGCAGATGTTTAATGGCGTAATAGCATTAATGCTAAATGATTGAATACTGTAACCTGTTACAGTAACAGGTTAATCGGCCGGCTCGGTGGCCGAGGGCGTTGAGGCGCAGGTCTTACCGCTCTCGAAACCAGCGAGTCATGGGTTCGAATCCTGCCGAGGGCATGGATGTTTGTGTTTGTCTATTTTCACCATCATCCTTTCATCCCAAACAGCTAGTCTCCTGGATTAAAGTAGAGATGCAGGCTGAAAATCCATCCAAATCCAAGAGGTTAATCGTTGAAGAATTGCTTTGACGAGGTGGCCTCGCTGTTGCATATTTGCTTTTGTATTTCAGTGCCAATGTATATAAACAGACCTTTTATTTGCAATCTCTGAATTTTAAACACATATTATTCCAATAAAATATTTCTATAAAATCTTGTCACGTTTTTTTTTTAATTTATATTGGTGATAAATAGTAGGAATAGGCTGAAAATTCTCTATGGCGTTTTCTATGGCGTTTGTCTGCTCCAAACCTACCAGCTAACGTCATACGTCAATAGCCAATAGCCATCGACCACCCCGATAGAGGCCACCTTCTGTTTAACAAACTTGGATCGATCCTTTCGCGAAATATTCGCTCCTATCGCGAATCGAACAATAACATTACAACAGTAGCTAGAAGCCCGAAAACGGAAGTTGGCAGTACCCCCAGTTTCGGTTTCACTAATTTCGTCAAGAGGGTGAGTCAAAAATTACTACGGTACATGACGGGTCCACTGTTTCATGCGCTTCCCTTCTAACTCTGATGCGACCATCATATTGGGAGAGAGTAAATTGGCTTTCTTCGGACCACATAATCTTACGCCATTGCTCAGGGGTCCGATTTTTTACTCTTTTGTAAATTGGAGTGTCTTTTTCCGATTAGTCGCAGTAACTAAAGGTTTGCTTGTCGTAACACAACTGTTTCAGTCTCGTTGTCCAGATAATTTGGTTTTGTTGTAACAACCTCGTAATTCTTGTCTCATTGTCCGGGTAAAATGGTTTTGAATTCCATATTGAAGCTTTTGTAAGTTCTAGCATGTTTTTTTACGATTATATTTCACCAATCGTTTTAATGATCTGCGGTCACGATTGTTGAAGATCGATTTTCGACCACACTTTTTCCGCGAGTATGTTTGTTCACCCATCTCTTTCCACGATTTAATAATATACGGCTGGACGGTTCGCAATCCGATGCCGATGGTTTCAAGAATCTCCTTGCAGGATTTCTGCCCTTGGTACAGTCCAATAATTTGGCCGTTCTTAAACTCCGAAACGTCTTTTCCGCGACCGCGTGTGACGTTGTCAGACATGGTTGCTTTCAAATGATTAGTAGGACAGTACTTCCTCACCATTTGAAGGTTTTCTCGTGTGCTAACATATGCAAATTTTCTACATTCGTCAGCTTTTTTTCCCATTTCAGAATTTGCATGAGTAAATTGACATCGCGACGTTTTTTTAGTCGGGCAGGATATATTCACTGACTTAAGTTCAGAGACCATCAATAAAGAGACATGTCATTTAGGACTTTTCCCATGCAAACAGTGTAATATGTTGGTAATAGGAAATAAAATGTGTTGAATATTTTGCTGAGAAATTTCTGCTTATTTTTCAAGACCTTGGAACATTTTGCTCCAATAAAATATTTTAAAACTAATTCTGTAGCTACATGTTTACTTACTTAGATTATTTTAGAGCTGCATTCTTCTGTTCGTTAGTGGCGTAAATGAATGTTTTTTTTCCTTTGTTGAGTTCTCTTGATGCTGCAGTTCGAACACACCGTACATATTACCTCATTACTGACATATCGTTCGAACTATCTTCTTTAAAGCGATTGGAGTCTTCATCTTCGTCTCGTAGCGAAGAAGTTGCTTGTTGGTAGGCGAGAGGCGTGGTAATTTTCTGGTTAGCTGGGTCTTCTACTACAAAGCTCTGCAGTTCAATAATGATTTTTCCAGCTATTTGGTGGATGTCTTCTTCCCCCATAAATGGTTCATTTCTCTCTGTTATCATAAACAGTCGCGCCACGTTAATATGACCACTATCTAGTAACCAGAATAATAGATGTGTGCAGCAAGGACATCAACTAGATGGCGTGGGAGAGAATCAGTAAGATGCTTGAAGTTATCCACTTGTATCTAGAGCCATGGTAAATGCAGTGTCTCTGATAACTGCTGAACGATCCACGGAGGGAATATGGCGGTCGATGTGATTTCAAAGGAGCTCGATTGGATTTACGTCTTAGGGAAGTACTTGGAGGTTTTGGTTGTGCTTCTCGATTTATTCCCGGACAATTCTGGCTGTATGATATGCCGCATTGTACTGCTGGAATAATCCGTAGAAGAGAGTGAGCACGTATGGGTGTACTTGATCCGTAACGATGGGCATATAACCAAATCGGGTTAGAGTGCCTTTCAGGGGCATCAGTGGACCCAGACAATTGCAAAAGTCTGGACAAAAGCTCCTATCATCACTGGGATTCCGAAAGCCGTGACAAATCCCGAACTCTCGCCTCGTGCAACGTGGATCCTAATCTAAAATCGTTGTGTCTCGAAAATATAATTTTTCTTGTCCTAAAATTTGGTGTTGGTCCACAATTAGTGTTTATACATAGTTTTTTTTAAAGTGGACTTAGTCTATTTGTATTTTCAACCATTCAAATAATCCTAAACTTCATATTATGTTCAAAGAATATCTAAAATTAAACGTTGACGTTTTAAAACAAACCTCTTTAGCAATCATTAATCTATGATAAAGTTAAAAATTTCGAAATCCAGTAAATGACTTAATGCATAACTCATTAATTAGATATATCACTCCCAGTTAGTTCGCAGCCTCCATTACTGATAAATTGTTTCCAACACAGCAATTAAAAAAACCTTTTTTAGTTCTCTCCCTTTAAGCTTTCCATAGCATACATTAATTAAAACATCAAATCACAATTATGAATAATGCATACTTATTGTCTATCAATCAAGATAAATGATAATTAACTGAAATTTGCCCATTTATTGCGCCTTTGAACCATATTCTTCATATATACACAGAATGTGACCCTCAATGTCTAAATTTAAAATTTTATTAAAATAACACCAAATTCAAGGAATGATTTACCACAGACGTCTACAACATTTATCGCGATACTATTCATTGCCAGATAGATTTAAAGAAAGAGGTTATGAATAACAATAAACGAATTTCAAATAAGCTTAGAATATTGAACATTTCAAATATTTCAAAGTCTAATATAGTATTGAAAGTAATATCTCTCCGTGAATTACTAATGAGTTAATTACTGAGGTTCGATTAATAAATGTTTACCAATAATTACTCAACAAATGCTATCACTTTTAGAGAAAATTTAAAATTCCAATTAATTGAATTGACAGAATGATTATTAAAGAAGTTATAAGTTATTGAGACTTTGTAATGATTTCTGATAATGACTTCTGATTTGTTAATTATTCAGTGTTTAACTTTTGTGATAAAATAGGTTTGTACCAAATTTTGTTTGTAATCGTGTTCATTTTTTGCTTGTAATCTATAGAATATCTACTTGCATTACGTTAGTTAATACATGTATCAGAAAGTTAAAACATTTATTTTTAATTGAGAAAATAATATATATACAGGAATATATTATATGAGACGTATTCAGAAAGTATGTTTCGTTTTGTAATAAAAACAAAACTGCTATATATATGAATTTCAAATTTTTTTTCTTTACCATGCGCATTTGTTTACGTTATGGGCGGAGTTTAACCAAACTTCACGAGCTGTTTACTCCTTTAAGGAATGCAATTACGACAAACCGTATGAGGAAACTTGTATTTATTTTAAGATGCAGAACATCGCTTGGTATCTCACGACATCCTTTTTAAAACCACCCTGTATAGTAATTTTTATTACAAAACGGAACTTACTTTCTGAATACGCCTCATATATGGAATTATATTATTATACAGGGTGATTTACATCGAATGTAAAATACTTAAAGGGGGTATTA
>JAHWFO010091957.1:1156038-1181032 GCA_023313115.1 Rhysida immarginata
AAAACCCCTTCTTTTTACTTCAAAATTAGACATTAATAAACCAGAAAAGGTATTTATAAAAATAAATAGATGAAAATTGATATTTTGCATTATTTTTATCTTTCATACACATATACTTTCCTTAGGAAAGTTTCCTATATAAAAGAAAACAATTATAAAAATAAATAATAGAAATTATTTCTCCCAGGATAAAACATGTCTATTTTTTTTATTACAAACAAGCGAATGAAAAGATTTTTTCAAAAAACAAGCACGAGTTTTCCTGGAAAACTCTTCTTGATTCATGCATTGTCACCGCCTTTACGTATATGTACAAAATTTCAGCTAGATCGAGAAGGAGTTGAAATATTGATTACAATTTTTCATCCACCAAACATGACCCAAACATGGTGAAAGTTATATAAGCATTGTTTCAGGTTATTGAAAATTATTTTACTACTATAAACGGAGGTAAATATATGTGAAATTATATTTATAGAAGAGTTTATTGCTCTTGGATCCTCACAAAACTTCTCAATAATATCTAAAACAAGAATGATTTTATCGCCAAAGCGGATAAAATGAGAAGATTTTATGGATACATAGAATTAACCTATATTTTAAAGCACTTTAGAGAAAATATATAAATATGAAAACTAAATTGATAATTACTATTTAAGTAAACTAATGTAAAGACAAAATTTAAACGAATAAACTTGAAGAACTAAGGGGATAAATGGAGAGTGAAGTTATTCTTTTAAAGTTCTTTAATTTTACAGAATGTTAAACGAAGTGAGCCTGAATTGCTGAAGCGTTATGTGTAAGCTTCTATTATTTTTTTAATTTTCAATTACTAAAGTGTTTCTACGTTATCATCGTCTTTTGAACCAAGCGATTAACTAATACCAATTAGCAATATGTTTCACAAAAATTAGTTTTAGATACTATTAAGCCTAATAGCAATATGCTCTTGATACCAATAAACTACGGATAACAATAGGTCTAACAAGTCGTAAGGAGTTGATCCATATATTACACGCCATATCTGAGCATTGAAAGTTTCCAAAGGTAACATATAGTATACCATTAAAACATGTACTAAAACAATTGCGACTACCATTAATTACTCGTTCTATTCACTCCTAGCACGTTGTTACGAGTTGTTTGATATATTACATGCCTTAACTTAGCACTGAAATTAACAACAGCAACATATGGTGCCATATGGTATTATTAAAACACGTACTACTAAACAATTCCTACTATCATTATTTACGCGTTATATTCATTTATGAGACATCTGTACACATACACGTGTCACTAGGCCAATATTTGCTATCACTAGTTACTCATATACGGGGTGATTCAGAAAGGTAGGTCAAGAATGAAATACCATGTACAGTTTGTAGCGGGGAACAATATTTTTCCTAAAACATGGGTCCGGAAATGCATCCTTACAGAGATAATGCAACTTGTTCGAGATAGGAATGGATGTGCGTTATCCGGACGGCAATGGTAGGGTCCATGTAAATTAAGATCTAAACATATAAGTTGTTCGTGTTCTCTCCTTTAAAAGAGAGGAAACGAAACATGTAACTCCACATGTTTTTATGGGGCCACATCAAGCAGTTGGTGTACGCCTCACTAGTCGACAATCCCGATGACCTTGTAGCTAAAATTGTTACAGCATGTGGAGAAGTCAGTGATTCTCCGGATATCGTCACCAGAGTTCGCGAGAATCTTGTCCGCAGAATAAACACTGGCAGTTTGAACACCTACTGTAATGTCATTCCTACCTCGTACAAGTTTTGATCACAATAAAAGATGCATTTGTATATAAACCTTTCGGTCCGCACAAAAATGATAACAATAACCGACTGACAACATTAATCGCGATCACATTATGCGGCGTCCACTGTATTAGCATCATGCTTTTCAATGTTCCATATATGTAACATGATCGAATAAATTTTGATTATCATTAATGAAGTACTAGTAAAATAATAAATAAAACAAATTACAGTTCCTTCATGTGGAGGAAAACATCTATAATGCTTAGAGTTTTTTCATTATTTGTTCTTCACGACGGCGAACACAATCCTTGAAGCTGAAAAAAAATCAATCCTTGATGATGAAGAAAACTTGTACGTTGGGCTGACTGTGTCCCTTAAAAATGTTCTGAAGATGATGACATCTTTGTGATATGGGATTGCATTAATTTAGTAGCTCTCAGTGGAAAAAATCTCATTTAAAATAGAAGTTATATAAACAATAATATTCTATAGACATTCCAAAAAAAGAACTTGAGATTTGCCGAAGTAATTGTTGTAATTTTTAAATGACTTTTTGAACATTCTGGGGCAAAATTTCAAGTTAACTAAATTGTGCTTTTTCTCTTACGCTTTTCTTCGAAATTCTAAAATTCCTGCGCACTCTGTTGCTTCTCATCATTGCGTATTTACACAGGCTATGGCATCAAGCTACCCTAAAATTTCAAAAGATATCAGCTGTTCTTTACAACCTTTTACTCCTTCTCAGAATGTTTACAAGTTTTTATTATAAAAAAATAAACTTATGAATTGTTTGTCCTCAATCTCTCTTTTTTACATGACACAACGCAAAAATTTCCCACACCACACATTTGCAATAAATGTAGGAGAGGGGGTGATTACTGGGATCAAAGAAAGAATGTCTCTATGAACCTATGTCCTACAAAGTGTTGTAAAAAATTATTGTTACTGACAAGGGAATCCCTCGAGTATGTACGTCACAGATTTCCACCAAATTGAAATATGTTACTCATTTGAAGCTACAATAGTTGCTTGCAAAATAAGAGAGTGCGAAATTTTGTTTCTTTCAAAATAAACCGCGAAAACGAAAAATTTTGAGAACACATAGCCATACAATGACTCCATTGTTAAAGCAGATAGGCTACGTGAGATTCCGTTGTGAGTTACATGCAATGGCCTTACACGATGTACATATCGGCTTCGGTGGCTCAGTGGTTGCGTGATCGCCTCTGATGGACCGAGGATGACGAGGATTTTTCAGGGGGAAATCCTGAGATCACGCACTTCTTTCGGAAGGGAAGTAAAACCGTTGGTCCCGTGCAGTCGTTTGCCGGCTGCACGTTAAAGAATCCTTGCGAGGCAAAATTTGCGGCAGCTATAACGCCGTCCTGAAATGACCATGGCAGTTAAAAAGGACGTTAATACCAAACAAACCAAACCAACCAACACAATGTATATTGGCCACAAACTTTACTCTTCCGCTATAACTCGCCAATCCATTCGATTTTTTTCAACCTTTATAAGCATCGATCCAACTACCCATTCTTCTTGCATCTATCTCGCACGCAATCAGAAAACGTGAAAAATGTACAAATGCTGAACTGTTCTTGGAACGCCGATAATCGGAAAACTTGTGTTGTTGTTTCGCGGTTAAAAAAATAAATAAAATCTTGTAAACATTCCAAGGAGGAGCTTTAGCAGTGAAGCAGATATACATTTATAAGTTTATTAAAAAGACAAGGCAAGTAGGATAAGGCAAGTCATCTATTTTTACCCCTTTATCTGCACTTTTTACCTCTCCCCAATTGTGTTTTTCATAAATAAATTGATTTTGTCGAACATAGTAAGGACCAAGTGACTGCCACCCCCGCAAAACCGATCCCACTGGAAATATTGGGCCTAAGCTTCATAGTAATGTAGATCCTACCTGAAGGAATCGGGATACTAGATTTTACGCCTTAACGTACCTAAATAGCACATAGATATGTTGCCCTCTCTGAATCCCACCCCCATATTTCCGACCCCGTATACCAGTCAAAACCAAACTAAATTGTGCAGATGGACATGTCCTTAGTAAGCTACATTCCGAATTTCAAACTTCTACCTCAAAAAAATGTAGAACTTATGAAGGGGGCGGACTGACATTATAAAACCAATAAGTAGCTCCATTCTTATTCTACTTACGAGGGTCAGTCAAATGAAAACTGGAAATATTTTTTTACAGCTCCTTTATTAAGACAAAGTTGGTACACTATTTTTCAATGTAGTCCCCATCTTTTTGATGCATTTCCGCCACCGAGTCAGGAAGGCATGGATATCTCGAGAAAAAAAATCTTTATAGAATGGAGATCTTGCTTATAGGAATCTGCATACCGAATTTCACTCCTTTATATGCATAAATACACCTAGACCTTTTGGTCCCCTCTAATTTTCACCCCCAAAACTCCAACCTTAGTGGGCTAATCAAAACCAAACTAAATAGTGAAGGTGCACTTGCCCATAGTAAGCTACATTCTGAATTTCAACCTTCTGCTTCAAAAAATGTAGAAATGATGAAGGGTGATTCAAATCGTGTGTAAAATAAAACCAAAAAGTAGCTCCATTTTTCCGCTACTTAATAATAAGCTTATAGATTATGAGCACTTGAGCAATCGTGCGTCGACAAAGCGATTTCACGTGCGCGCGCCGATGTCAATAATGCTTAAAAGATGAACAGAAAGTAACAATATATTCCTTCTTGACAAATCGATTGTTATATGACATGCCAGTATCTTTGAATTCTTTACACTCACTGGTTTAGCACGTAAATTCGACTTGAAAGGGACCACGAAAAATTCTGAAAAGTTGACACGGCCGAGCTAAGACTTTGATGGTCATATTTCTGAAAACAATTCGAAAAAGTTAATCCGTTTTCAAGTTATCGTGCAAACGGCGGACGGACGGCCGGACGGCCAGACGACCGGATAAACGTACAGACCAAGGGCGCATTCTTATAAGTAGCTTTTATGCTAAAGCTCCTAATAAATGACAGGAATAGACAGTGAAGCCCTAATTCTATTATATTTGATAGAAGTTATAAAAAAGTCATGAGGATATTTAAACAACTTTGGTACGCCGTAAATTATTCTCCTGTAATCAATTATTTAGGATAAATAAAAATCGATGAAAATTTAAACAAGAATGATTTTACCGCCAAAGCGAATAAAGGGAGGGCATTTTCATGTTATAGCATCGTACATGGATATATTGAATTAACCAACATTTTAAAACACTTAAGAGAAAATAAATAAATGTGAAAACTAAATTGTAAATTACTATTTAAGTAAGCTAATGTATAGAGAGAATTTAAACGAATAAACTTGATGAACTGAAAGGTAAATGGAGAGGGAGTTATTTCTCATACATTTAAAAAAAATAAAAGTTCTTTAATTTGTAAGAATTCCCAAATAATGTTAAACGAAGTGAACCTCAATTGCTGAAGCGATGTGTGTAAGCATCTATTATTTTTACATATTAAATAACTAAAGTGTTTCTACGTTATCGTCTACTATTGAAGTAAGCGATTAACTACTATTAATTAGCAATATGTATAACAGTAGTAAGTTTTAAATAACATTAAGCCTAACAGCATTATGCTCTTGATACAAATAAGCTATGGATAACAATAGATCTAACAACTCGTAATGAGTTGGTTGATATATTGCATGCCATATCGTAGCATTGCCAGTTCTAACAATACTATATTGTACCATTAGGGCACATGCAACAAAACCAATAACCACTATCATTATTTACTCGTTATATTCACTCATGGCACGTTGTTACGAGTTTTTTGATATATTACAGGCCATATCTTAGCATTGAAAGGTCCAACGGTACCATATAGTACCATAAGGGCACGTGCTACTAAACCAATAACCATTATCATTATTTACTCGTTATATTCACTTATGGCACGTTGTTACGAGTTGTTTGATACACTACATGCCATATCTTAGCATTGAAAGTTCCAATGGTACCACATGGTACCATTAGGGCACGTGCTACTAAACCAATAACCATTATCATTATTTACTCGTTATATTCACTTATGGCACGTTGTTACGAGTTGTTTGATACACTACATGCCATATCTTACCATTGAAAGTTCCAATGGTACCATATGGTACCACATGGCACCATTAGTGCACGCGCTACTAAACCAATAACCATTATCATTATTTACTCGTTATATTCACTCATTACATGTTGTTACGAGTTGTTTGATATATTACATGCCATATCTTAGCATTGAAAGGTCCAACGGTACCATATGGTACCATTAGGGCACGTGCTACTAAACCAATAACCATTATCATTATTTACTCGTTATATTCACTCATGGCAAGTTGTTACGAGTTGTTTGATATATTGCATGCCACATGTTAGCATTGAAAGTTCCATTTGGTTCCATTAAAACACGTACTACTAAACATTTCACACCAACATTATTTACGCGTTATATTCATTCATGAGACATCCTTGCACGTACACTTGCCATGAGACCAATACCTGCTATCACTAATTACTCTTATATATTCGTTCGTGAAATTGTGACGATTTGTTTGATATAATACATGCCATATCTGGTTATAGGAAGTTTTTAAGGGGGTATCATAATGGTACCATTAAAGCATGTGCCATTATAGTACGTACTTATTCCGGCTATCTCACGTTCGTACTTGTTCGTGTTTCTGTCCCATATTAATGGATTGGTGAAAACAGACTTTGAAAAAGTTAATTCGTTTTCAAGTTATCGTAATAAATACTAAGCTTCCTAGGAATAAAAAAATTCTCTTGATTTATAGACCGAATTGCCCTTTCAATAATCGTCAAACACGTGCATTATGCACGCGCACCATCTCATTAACGTTTAGAGCACGCGCAGAGCCGAACCCATGTATGTTCTCAACACGCGTTTTCTCGAATGCGAGAATAATTCGTGTCTTCCAGCAATTCAATACATGCACTCTTTCTATTGCAACGCAATGAATTGTGGGATTGTCTACAGACAGACGGACGGACGGACGGACAGCTGGACAAACCGATCACATAAGCACATTTCTATATATAGAAAATGTGCTAAAAAGACCGATATTTCCTCAAGGAGGGAACGGTCACGTGCTTACAGCGTTTTAAGATAAACTGTTCGTCATAAATAGGACTATAACGTTAACCCTATTGAAACCAAATTTATTGCTTGTATTATTATAAAGGCTTTTAATGTTAAGTGTTTCCTTAATTTATGCTTTATCAATTCTAACAGACGTTGATTCATGTTTATGTGAACTAAACTGGAATGTGTGGTTTGCGTGATCCTTGTCGCTGTTCCGCATTATTGTAGTAACGTGAAGCCATTCCAGAGAGGAAAAACAATCTGTTTTATTCCAAGTCTTAGGGGAATACTGCCGCCAATAATCCGTTTTGAGAAGGGTGTATAAATACCTATTCCGATCTAGGATTCTCATATTCTCGAATAATCGAAAATGTAAAAGAATAGTAACTTTATTATATCTACGGCAGCCATGCATAACGGCACAAGGGCAACGTGTATGAGCGACTCCTGGCCGGAGAAAAGTGGAAAAAAATCGTAACCTCGAGCAAATGGTTCTACTTAAGCAACTGCAACAAGATTCGAGCGATCATTTATCTCAAAAAAGGATGCACCAAAGAACGCGGAGACTTTGTTTTTGTTCAGCTATAACGGGAACATTCATGCTACGCAAACCTTCACTTAAAGAAAAATTACTGCCGCCTACTTTCAGATAAACATTCTGGAACCATATGGAGAAATAGTCCAAGTCTTTCACTTGTCCACAATCGAGTTTATGGAAGTGGAAGACTTTGGCTATTTCTCCGTATGTAGATATTGACAGCTTTGGTTATATTCTTTTCTTATTCTGATTCCTCGCTCTGATATCCTAATTCTCTATCGGACAGAAAAGAATCAGTTTTGTTTTCACCACGATAAAGCTAAAGCAATACGCAAAATCGACAGTTGTCTTCAAGAACAGGATGGCCATAGAAACAGGAATCATGGCTTTTGACGTCAGTAACTTTCCGATGCCAAATGGTGTTCCTAAGGACTACTGTACTTTTGGTCTGCATTACATAAAGACTTAGGAAATTTACGACCTTACACATTAAATTTTCTTTTGAAAGCCTGTAATAAAGTTCCATGGTGGAATAAGGAGATCTTAGAAAAGGTGAAGTTGCGCAAAAGTCTTACAAACAGTATGTACAAAATGGTGATGTGAGCGTGCAAGAACAATTAAGAACTTTAAATAAATTATACAAACGCCAGATTCGTATAGCCAAAAGAAAATGCCTTTCAGCTGCGGACAGTCATTTTGACTTGTGGATATTCATTAGGAAAATACAGAGAGTGGAAGGTAACAAATTTCCACAAACCACAGCCAAAGAATACTTAAATTGGATTGATGACCCGTTGAATCGCCCACCGCCTATTGTAGTACAATTATCCAACAATCATAAGGAGACCGATCTTCAACTAGTGCCGGATCTTATTCAGGAGATATTCTGGGTAATGAAGGCAATCAAGTTGGAAAGAAATGCCAATGATGATTTTTTAAATCATACAGTTCTGAGAAACTGGGCAAAGAGCGGCAATACCTGCTGGCTCATCTGATAGTAAAAGTATGGAATAACGGACATTTCCCTGCGCCTTTGAAGCAGGCGCTGATATGTCCAATTTATAAAGCGTGCAATAGAAATGATTATAAGAATTATCGGCCGATCTCGATTCTTCCATCAATATACAAAATTATCGAAACTATTATTTTTAGATCTATGAACCAACACTTATGGTCGATTTTACCAAACTTTTAATATGGAGGCAGACCAGGGACCTCTGCACAAGATCTTATTTTATCCGTTATGATGGAAGCAGTGGAGGCTTTGGACCAACGTCAAACATTTCTTATTATTATGGTGGATATCGCCAAAGCTTTTAAAACTGTGCCGAGAGAACAATTATGTGTAGACTTAAAGACCTACAGCATTACTGGGAAAACGTTAACTTTAATACAGGGTCTTCTCAGCAATCGATCCAATTGTATTACGAATGGCGATAAAATTGTGTGCCAACCATCTACCCGTGGAATACCGCAGGGTTCTTCGATAAGTAACACCCTTTTTGCGACTTATTAGCACCCTTAGCTGAATTGCCTTTAACTTTTCAGCTCAAGGCTTTTGTGGACGATATTATTTTAGTCAAAAGGTATGATTGCCCTCTAGATTCAGAAATAACTCAACATATTGAGAAAGACGTGGACTTGCTACAGAATTGGTTCCACTTGAGAGGTATGGTTATAAACAAGGAAAAAACGATAACCTTAGTTGTTGCTAGAAAATACCCCGTTCCGACTACAGTGAAATTATTGGAAGTTACATTTGATAGCCACCTCAACTTCTTTGCCAGAGGGAAAACTTGATTTGCCAACTGAATAAGTTACGATATTTAGTAAAGAAATTACGCTGAATTCTGACTAAAAAAGAAATGATTATAGTACTCAAATCCAAGATTATCCCGAAGATTGCCTATGGGCTGCCAATTTGGGTCACACCCCATAAATTTATGCAGACCAAGCTGAAAGTAGCTTACAATAACATTATTCGGGCCGCACTGAACATATATGGAGATCAATCGATAACTAAGATCTGTAATGAATGGAATTTATTCACTTTCGATTCAATTGTGAGTTGGTCAAAATTAAGAGAACTAATAAAGGCTTTGGATTGTGCGATGCATCCTGCCCATTACGTCAAAACATGGCTCGCTGCAACCTCAGATTGCAGGCAGTCAAAGAAATTATTGATCCAACCACCAGGTATTATTTCTAATTTTATGGAGAAGTTCTTTCCACACAATGCGTTCAAATTGTGGAATGAGCTGCCCTTAAGCGATCGTCAAAACATATATAAATGTGAGGTAACGACCTGCATGAACCACCGACAACATTCTTATGCGATTATCACTCAGAACGTCCTCTCTCGTCAGAATTTGAACTAATTTACTGTGACTTTGTCCACGGGGACGCACAATAATAATAATAATAATAATAATAATAATAATAATAATAATAATAATAATAAAGCACAGCACATTATACAGCTTTGCTCCCTTCAGCGCGCATTTTTACAGTGGAAACTCCGATGCCGTGCCATAGCTAAGATGAAACATGGCCGACACATAAAAACACAAAAGGGGGAAGCCGTGGCCTGGTGAGCTCTCGCTGAAAACAACTTCTGTGAAGTTACGCTACATCAGGCACGGCTACTCACTGGATGGACGACCATCAGTGGTAGACAACCTTCGCCCCGCCGCCCCGGCTCGTATCATACAGCAGTCGTGAATTCAGTCCATCCAGGGACCCAACTCGTCGGCCTCGGGCCATACAGGCCCTGGATGGACGTATTGGATCCCAGTTAATAAAAAAAAAAACAGATGGTGATGTAGGAAATTTTTTATAGCAGTAGAATTGATTCCAATATATTTACAAAAACGTGTAATCAACTTCTGTTTTAGATGGTATTCGTATGATAATATACAGGATGTCCGAAAAGTATCTTTATACTTTTAGAAATCATTAAAAAGAAATAAACAAGGATATGCAGTTTACGGTTTTTTGTATTCAATAAAGAAAGTATCAGTTTTTTTGACAATGATTAGAATTTTCACTAAGTGCACGATCAGCCGCACGCGACACATTTGTATTCTAATCAGATTCCGTTAAGCATTGGAGAATGACCAGTCTGGATAGCTGTTCTAATACGACTCTTCTACCGGGTGATTCAGTCAATTTCTGACCATTTCACTCGAATGACGTGCAGTAGGGATAAACAATTGAAAGAATATGAGCGCCATATCGAATTTCTAAATAGTTGGAGTTTGTATTGTTGCAACGGCGCTGCATGAAAATCGTATTGTTGAAAAATGGTGCCCGCTTTATCAACAGAGCAGAAATGCAAGGTTGTCGAATGGTATTTCGAGACAAAATCACCTGTAACAGTGCAAAGAAAGTTCCGGAAGGAGTATAAGTGTCGAGACGCACCGGGCATGCAAGCAATCATGGATTCTGTCAAGCAATTTCGTGCCACTGGATGTGTTAAAGGCAAGAAAAAAGGCGAGAGCGAAGCTCGTGTTCGAACGGCCAAAGTTGTCGAAAATATTCGCACAAGGTTGGTCGATTCCCCTAACAAATAATCTGTTCGCCGCCTATCTATTGAAGAAGGGCTGTCGTATACCACGACGTGGCGAATTTTGAGAAAGGATTTACACCTGTTCCCGTATAAGATCCATGTTTATCAGGAGTTAACAGACACTGGAAGACAGAAGCGACAACAATTTGCGATGGAGTTTGGAGCAGAAATGGAAGCCAATCAGGACATTGTGGACAACCTGTGGGTGTCAGATGAGGCCTTCTTCCATCTGTCAGGTGACGTTAATAAACACAACGTTCGTTTTTGGGGTTCCCAGCACCCTCATGAGATCCATAGCACCTCTTCATCCACGAAAGGTTATGGCTTGGTGCGCGATTTCCAAAAGAGGCATCATTGGTCCGTTCTTTTTTGAGGGCACCGTAACGTCACAGGCTTGCCTTAACATGTTGGAAACCTTCTTCATCCCCTTGCTGCGAAGGAGGTGTATACCGCTTCGACATCAATGGTTTCAACAGGATGGGCTAAGTCTCTTACCACTAATCAAGTGCTAGACTTTCTCAATCAGAATTTCGGAAATCGTGTCATTTCAAACGGGTTTCCAGATCGATTCGGGGATGGCTTTCTTTGGCCCCCTACGAGTCCTGACCTAAACCCATGTGATTTTTTATCTCTGGGGGTTCCTTAAAGACAGTGTGTTCACTACAGCACCAAGAACCCTAGGCCAGCTGCGACAGAGCATCGTCGACTGCTGCACCCTTGTGGATGCAGAAATCCTGGATAAAGTTATGAACAACTTCACTATAAAGTTCAAAACGTTCGTGGTGGCCACATTGAGCATATCATCAAGACTTTTCCACGGGAATAAAAACTCCGGACTGCCTAAAATATCATACTGAAATGCTAAGTTTGTAAATATTAATGGGTCAATAAATCATAGTACTGAATTGGTCAGAAATTGACTGAATCACCCTGTATTTGTCGTTCTGATTAGGGCGCCATTAAAAAAGTTACTCTATCCGTCATCATTGGGTTTCCCTCACTACACGAGCGAAGCGAGGGGAGCATTTAGTTAAATATAAAATACAACCTGTGACAATAAAGTTCGGTGAATGATGGCATATTGAGAGTGGATTACTTGCTTACATGAAACGGCAGTTACTATCCTTCAAAGTAATCCCCGTTGATGGTAATGCACTTCTGGGAACGCCTGTACAAGTCCTGGAAACTCCTGGCGTAGTCGTTTTTAGGGATAGCCTTCAGTTGGGTCATAACATTACGTTGGATGTCTGGCCACTTCGGGGGGCGTCTTCTACGGTGTTCCGGCCTCCTCGGAACCGTGTAAACCACTCATAAACACACTTCAAAGTAATAGCACTTTCTTTGTAAACTGTTGTCATCATTTCATGAGTCTCTTTCGTTCGCTGATCCATTTTGGGTTTCGACCGCGCGTACTACGCCTTCTCTCTTCAATGTCCTGTTTAAACACAATAAACACACTCGCAGCGCTGATTCTCTCAAATTTGTTTAAACATGCCTCGACGATGGTGCACTGTTACGACCGTTAGCAATTTGACGTCATTCACCGAATTTTATTGTCACAGGTTGTAACAAAATCATAAGTGCATATCCTCGTTTGTTTATTTTTGATGCCAGTCGTGTAGAAGAGTCGTTGTTCGTTTTCATTGATTCTAATATGCAATTTATTTGCTTGATAACACCATGTAATAAAAATTTTTGTTCCTGCGTTGTACATGCAATCATTTTATTTTATTAGGATGTAACTATGATGGAAAATATTAATAATTAAACTCTTCAAACTTTGCTTTTGTGAGCAGGAGAGTGACTTAGGATATTTTGAAAGACAGTAACAGGCAAAAACCGGTTTCACGTTAATACGTGAGAGATCAGCAGAAATCACGCCGCTACTACGTGACGCACACATGGTATTAAGTTCAACTCTAACTCCTTATTAAAATGATCACTTGGTTTGTATGTGGTAACATCGTTTTCCCCTTTTTCGCATTTATTCGGTAAATGTGTCCTCCGGTGCTGTAAGCATCCCTCTGATGCAATTTGCTTTATAAGTGATGAGTTTATTAAGACAAAAGCAAATCCAAAGTTAGTCTCCACGTCTGTTAGTTTTTGTGATGCTTACAAAAGTTATATTATTCTGATATGCCAGTATACCAATCTCCTGACCGCAAAAACAAAGTTTCAGAGAAGTATTGTTACTAAGAGACCGTTTTGAAAATCCTATGCGATAACTTCACAATTTGCGAGATACAGACGTGACACTGGTATGAAAGGAAATCCTGATGTTTTGACTACCAGGGAACGGAAGGGTACCCGTCTACAACGACATAGTGCTCAGAACATCTGAGAAAACGGCAATGTACATGGACTTTCAGTTGAAACAAAGTGCTGTAGTTGACTTCCTCACTGCAGAGGTTTCTGTACCATAGACATTCATCGAAGACAACACGTGTGGATGTAAGTACTGCCAGGTGGGCAAGGACTATGAAAGACAGCAATGCAGACACATCAAGCTTGCATAATCAGCTCTACAGCGGTCGACGTGTAAGATCTGGATGAACATTTGAAGGGTAACCGTTAGGCTAGTGATGAGAACATGAAAGGATTTCTTCGCCGACAGAATGAAAAAAAACTTGTCTAACGTTGTTGCAAATATGAGAACAGGACTGGTAAATACGTTGTAAAATAAGGACATTGTCCGGTAGAAGATATTCCAAGCTTTTATCAACTGCATGGCTCAAGTCGGTATCTCTCAAATTGCTGAAGCTGCCGCCTCAAAACTTTTCAAAACGCTCTCGTATAATTATTATTTAGTCTAAATAAATATATTTCTATAACAGTTTAACCCAGGAACAGAGGAAAGAGCTATTTGTAACGTATCTTTATTTTATATAAAAAAATGAAGTATTTTTTTAACCAATTAGCTAAAAACTGTGCTAATTTAAATGTTGGTGGCTATAGCATTGAAGCAATTATTCTGACAAGAAAAACCTTCCTTATGTGTTTTTGAATGGTTCTGTGCAAATAATTACCGACCACTCACTAAGACCGGTGACCTATGTATTCTTTACGCCAACTCAAACTTTTTTTTCTCTGAAATCGATTTGAATAGCTATCATTCGAGAAATTATATTGAAATTTTGAAATAATGGTTTTCTAATTATAAAAATTAATGCTACTTTAATTCAATGTCATGAATCTAATCTATTCTTAAAAAAGAAGCAATTTCCATGATTTGTTTGTGCAGCTAATCCTACGAAACGGCAAATACAGAACTAAATGAAATTACTACACTGTTAGAAGGTATCTTAACCTGTGTTTTGACATATTTTTATGACAATTGCTTAAGCCTTTTTAGAGATATTAATTTTTTTCCTAAAAATAAAGAAATGGCTGCAGATAGCTTTTATATCAGCGAACCAGAGTCAATAAATTCAACACGTACAGACTCCTCTCATTAAGTCGATTAAAATATATTAATGAATTGTTTGAGTCATTTTTGAGTTATAAAGGATTTTTTTAATAACCCCCCTTTCTCTTAATGACCCCACCCCAAATTTTTTTTCAATTAGTTTTTCTTTTCATGACAAAGTGGGAGGCCTGAGCGAATGTACCATTCCACCATTTCACTTTATGTTTTGTTTGGTTTTGAGATGATTGCCACAAAGTTGTTTTGTGTCATTGTCGTTGATTATTCCTTTTTTTATTTATATTTTATTTTTTGTAGTTTCTTTTTATTTTTTTTGGATTATCTTTCTTTTCTCCTTTGAGATTTCCTTATTTTAAAAAATTTTTTGTATTTTTTTTACTCATTGTAATCATCCCAAATATTTTAAATTCCCAAAATATTTCCTTTGTAAACTTTAGTAATAATATTAATTCTTCTTCTTCTAAAATTATTTTTGAAATTCATAATTTGTTTATACCAATTGAAATTTTGTGGTTTTTCTTAGTAAGTTATTTTACTATTACATTGCTTATTTTTTCTTTATTTTCTTTTGCTTCCATTAAATGATATTTTAATAGCTTCTATTGTATTTATAACACTTTTCTAGTATTAACTTTTTGAAATTTTTTTTTCTTTTGTTAGATTTAGTATATTGGGAAAAATCTTTTTATCGTCTATAATAGCATTTTGGAAATAATGCGGTTTTTATGGTTTTCATCTAAATTTTTCTTTTATATGTAATTTTATATGAAAATTTAATCTGAAATAAAATTAATGAAGAAACAGGACCTA
Organism: Rhysida immarginata; assembly: GCA_023313115.1. Lineage (NCBI taxonomy): Eukaryota > Metazoa > Arthropoda > Chilopoda > Scolopendromorpha > Scolopendridae > Rhysida > Rhysida immarginata. The sequence goes on from JAHWFO010091957.1 coordinate 1,171,303, forward strand.
CAAAATAAAAAGTTTTCTAGTTCAACTGTTTGACTTCGAAACCATTTGTTGAATAATATTATTCCAATTAATATACTGATGAAATTAAATATACGATTGGCTCAATAAAAGCCAATTATATAAAATACTAGACAAAATTCTAATCAATCGCTTTAGTTTTTGTTTTATTATTCAGTTTAAACGATAGCTGTGTCATTATATTGAAACATATGGAATAAAGGTTCAGGGACAAAGTTGTTTAGTATGCAGGAATGGAGCGAGCAAAGACAAATATTTGTTGGAATAAAATATTAAATTACTGCGTTACGTTGCTCAAGGATTTTCTTTCATTGTGAAGTCGAAAAGTATTAAAAGGTAAGATACCAAGAGAAAATCCTTTATCGAAACGAAAAAAAAAGATTAAACGATCAATAGCTAAACCTATAAAGAAAAATATTTACTGTTTTCATGTGCTAGGTGAAATATGACCTGAATGTCTTCAAAAACATCCATGAATTGGGCTGCTAGCTGTGTTTTGCTTTCGTCAGCACTGGTGGAGGGGATGTTGACCGGCTGTTTGTTCCGTTTCCGAATCTGATGAACCGGCTCTTGGCATTTCATTCTCCGTGTTCCCTTTCATGATGGCTCCCGAATGTTTATAATGGCAGTATCTATAAAGAGCGCATTTTGTTAGGAAATTTATGTTGCTGAGATCAAACAAGATTTTTTTTGAATGAACGCCGTTTTTCTTGCTATTAAATAGCCTTAATACATCATTATCTTCTCAGTTTAGCACGAAATTTTAAAAATTAATATTATCGCAATAAATGAACGAAGAAGGATCACATTTTTCTTAAATCTTAGACCAATTTGTAATCTGTTCTAAGTAAGAAAGAGCTTAAAACCTGAAAGTAGTTGCTTTAGATTTAATTAAAGGAAATGCTTTTCATGAGCTATTTCAAGCATTGGAAAAGTCATTCTGAAATCATATTACAGGGCGATTCAAAATGATGTCCGGCATTTCAAAATTTTACTATGCACTTATTTTATAACATAAACTAACCAGACCGGAAAAATCAATGCAGGAAAACTGAAATATTGATTGATTCTAGCATTATACACGTTCTATGTGACTCTCTCGAGTCACCCGGATAATGTCAAGACGATAGTCAATCTCATCTCAAACTCCTTTCAGCATATCTGCTTTTACGTTTACAAAGACATCCAGTTTCCATAAATTGATCATACCACTTACGGATGCGTTTGTCAGTAGAGCAATCTTTATGAATTTGCCTACGAAATGCCCGTTGGACTAAAATTATAGTTTGTTTTTGCATATTCCAAGAAGCAATATGTCTTTTCATACACAGCCGCCATCTTTACTTTTATCGCGACACTAGTGCCACCACAGCCTCCGACTGCGGGAAGGTTGAAAAATAGTTTTGTTTTCCTGCATTTTAAACCCGGTCTGGTTAGTTTATGCTATAAAATAAATGCATAGTATAATTTTGAAATGCCGGACATCATTTTGAAACATCCTGTAGTTTAGATCTTTATTACAGACAATTGGTACTCATATGAATAAAAAGAAAAAGAAATATAACTTAAGTGAAATATCATTATTACAGTGGAACCTCACCTCTTGGATTGACAAGGAGACCTTACGACGTGGTACCGAACGATTTGTACGATTTTTAGTATAGCAATAAGTCTTAGTAGAGTATAAGATGCAACAAAATATAAGAAGACCCACTACTTCAGCGTTTTGAAAATATTTCGTAAGATGCGTGCAGCGTTCCTGAGTATCCCATTGAAAAAATGAAAGGAAAAATTCTACGACCTGGATTCGAACCAGGAACCTCCAGTGTCATATGGATTTTTCCTTCCATTTTTTCATATCATATCATTACCTGGTGTTTGGAGGATTAGCTCCAGTTTATATTCATTATTAATTATGTGCGTTTATCAAACTTTCTGATGGTTGTATAGGAAAAATTCTCGATCTGTTAGCCGGGTACCCACCTTCCATTAGGCTTTTCACCCTGACAACTTGATTGTCTTTAAGACAGCTAGTGACAGGTTGGCTGTACAGTGTGTCTGCGATAGCCCAATTGGTAGAGGCGTTGAGCATATGACACTCGAGGTTCCTGGTTCGAATCCAGGTCGCAGAATTTTTCCTTCCATTTTTTCAAATAAAGCAAATCACAATGGAAGGAAAATCATATAACGCCATCCTCAAGCTAACGCCGCCCTTAAAAAATCGCCTCGCTCAAAAAAAATGTTAAAGTGAATAGACGCCGCAGTAGCAGAAAACTAATGAAATATAGCAACAATAAGGAGTATGACAGTTACTTGTTTAACTACTTTCAGATAAAACGGAATTTTTGGGCATGATCTAAATATACACACAGACTGTTACAAATAGCAAAACAAATTCTCTACAGAGAGGCACAGAGAGACACAGAGAGCATTCATGGGATGTTGTTATAACTACTGAAAAAGGGAGCAATGGAAATTATTCAAGTGGATAATAAAAAGAAGAACTAACCTGAATATAGAAACAGAAGGTAGAAGTTTCAAAACAGAGATAAATGAAAAGATTAAGGTAAATACTTTTTAAGATCAATTTACAAACATCTAAATGCTGGTTAAATCGACTTGTAGGCTGATAACAGCTTACATTTAATCGAAGACTATGCATAATATATGTAAAAGAAATTTTATACCTAAGTGCTTTGAAGCGAGAAATAAATGGAACTTTCATTACAATATTCCCATTCATGACCACAATCAAATTTACCTTTAATAATATTTATTTAAAAGGAATCGAAAAAGGCATCCGCAGAGGCTTCCTCAGTGAAAGCTTTCAACATATGAAGAAACAAATTAGCCTTAATTAATGATAACGTTGCCTAACGTCGAATTGATTAAATTAATTATGGAATATCTTCAGCATCCTTAAGGTCAAAACAGCTGCTCCTAATAAAAATTCAACATGTGCGAAAAACACGGGCACCGCCATGACCAATGAATTTATATGGAAAGTAAATTTTCGCTTGGACACGTGTACAACATATTCCAGGAACGAACCTGTTATAATAATTTAAAATTTAATTTTTAAACATGATACAGTAAAAAAGACGGTACTTTGCCGGTTTTCCCCGAAGAGGGGTTCGGTAGTGTTTCCAACAGATGGTTCTCTCAAAATTAAAAACAGAAATTTGTCTAAATTGATATAATAATGCTGCGCTCAATACCTATGCTCTTAAGAAGGTTTGTGTGAGTTGACCACTCTACTTGAGGCAAAGACACAATATGATTGGAGGAACAGTTCTTTGAAAGACTCTTATAAGAACTTTTTTGGGAAACTGAGCCCTTTTTTCTATTTCATTTCCATACACTGCCACTAACAATTAATTTAAGATTTCCAGTACATTCAACATTGGAAATACGTTAATTTATTTAATCGTGGCATACTGCATTCCCATGTTTGCAATTGTCAGTTCGAAGCCCAGCATGTAAGTTTATAGGAGATTCTGTGATGTTTTGAATTCGGAGGATCTATTTCACTATGGAGGGGTGGCCGAAAACAAAGGGTAGTTTAGTGCGTATATTTCATCATGTCAATTATCTTATAATACGTAGGTTAGAAAACTCCCATTTAATTGATCAGTAACAAATGATGTTCGCGTTTTGCAGTTCTTTACCTTTTAGAAATAAATTAGTTTACCTTTTATCTAGTTCAGTAACAAATAGTCTGAAACAATTTTTGAAATATCAGTTAACTTTATAGTACAATAAGCTTTGTTGAAACGAATTGTTTAACAATAATTGCAGTATGATTTAATTTAACAACGAGCACTTCATTCAAAATTCAATGATTTAATTTAACATGGATTTTCTTATAATAAAACGAAGTCAATAGCAGGCATAAAGCGGTTGGTTTATGTCTCCTATTGATAGTCTTCACATCCACAGTCAGTAAGGTATTTACTCTTTTTAAAACGAAGTTAGCTGAAAAGTAATGCTCATAACTCGCAAATGAAAAGTTATATCCAAAATACACATACATGTATAATAGATATATAAGACAGCCAAAACTCTGGACACCAAGATAACACCAAAGAAGGAAAAAGAGAAACCATTATAAAAACTTTCAAACATAGTCACCATTTCCAGCCACATTTCTCACCAGTCATCTCATGCTATCGGTCATGAATTCCGGTGGTCTCTCCGTGGTAAAATGAATTCTGTTAAGACCTTTCATTAAACCTGGCAAATGAAGAAAATCACTAGGATTCACTTTTTTCCGCGGTTAAAAATTCAGTCACTGCACGTTGTCTTGAGGGTGTTGACATAGCAGGCATTTCCGACGCCATGTCAACGAACGAATGTCCGGAATTCAATGCATCATGGAATATCTATATTGGATGAATGTAGCTATTCATAGCAGCATACCTGGTTCTATATAGTGTTAGGTTCTTATGTTATGTATGACTATGCATTGCTTTTGAACCTGCTCTCGTATTTGAAATCACTTTATGAGCCGTATCAAAATGACCAATTCATTTTATAAAGAAATATTTATTATTCTTAATTGCAGTGGCTTGTAGACATGGTCTGTCTTTCTGAAAACCATCACATAACCATCATAGGTTAGATTAATAATACTTTTATTTATGAGCGTTTATTATAAAATAATCTTCTTCATTTGTTACAAGCTGATCCATATTTTTCCCTAAAATCACGAAAATTACTCTGCTTATCATCACAGTTGGTATTTATCTACAGAACTGTTAACAGAAGAACGAAACATTGATGAAATAAATCGCTTTAGAGTTTTTCTGTCTGTATTAAAATTTATTGTGTACAGTTCGTCTAGCTCTTTTTCAATTAAGCTGGCTGTCTTTTTATTTTATAAATTATTTACTTTATATATCATTCTCTACGATTTTCCGCTATTAACCACAGAAAAACATTTTAGAGTAGAAAGCTGATGAATGAAAAAGTACTTATGATGCAAAGCCTTGGATAGGAAGGTTCTATTCAAGTTGAGCAATTCCCTTCTCCAGCCGGGAACTCGACTTGGGTTTATTCGACGGAGGCCGAGAGAAGTCGAAGGCGCAGGAGCAACAAAGGCTTCGTGAATGGCACCCGGCGGATCTCAAAGGCTTCATTTCTCTCTTCAATAGGATTGGAAGGAACGAATTCAGTTGACAGTGAGGCCCAGAATCCAGTCGAGAGTGATGAAAATAAAAAAAGAAAAAAAGAACTATAGGATAGTAAAACAACATTGTCAATTCAACACATTTTCTTTTCTCCGGTCTCAATTCGTGCTGCTTTTCCTTTTGCTCTTTTTTATTCATATAAAGTGCGCAATGAATTCCGTCTTTTTAAGGGGGGAAATATTCACATTTTTATTAGCAATCCACACGTAAGAGCGAAAAAAACCAGCAAAAGAAAAAAGCAAAAGCAACATATATTCAAGAAATGTTATTCTACATATAATTTTTATACTCATTTTTATCTCCAGATATACTTAAAATATGTTAAAGATTATTTCATTCTTTGAAAGGTTGCAACATTTCGAGTTATACAATTCTGATTACAGCTACTGAATTCTATCGCAGTAACTCCTTTAAAACTTTCGAATTCAATAAAGCACTCAGTCAATTCCGCTTTTATTGAAAATTGCCATATAGCTGTTGCATAATGGTGGAGCACAATAGCCTTGCAGATGAATTTAATCAAAATTGCCACATTATAATTTAAAATCAATCAACGTATCAGTAAGTCATTTTTAGCCGATGTAAACTTATAAAAAGTTAAAAAATAGTTGACAAATTACTGCATCCGTTTTCATTAAATTGTCGTTGCTTGTGAACAATTCATTTTGAAGAACTGCGGAATGCAAAAAGACGAGGTTTTACACTTTACGGTTGTTTAATATGGGATAATTACCAATGATACTGAAGCAAGAAATAAATCCCCCAGAGAAGGGTATAGGAAAATAACGTGTTGGGTTATCCGCAGGAAATTTTTTGGGTTTGAAGCAGAGAAGTTTGAGAATAGAGACTGGATATTTGATGATTGGCCCATTCATTTCTGTTTTGTAGTGTTCTCTGAGAAGACAGCAATATCAACGGGGAACGTTCATGACCGAGGTCATGCAAGAAACCCCGGCAAGTTAATAAATGAAGTAATGCCTTTATTATTATGCTACCCTCCCATCTCTTTTTTTTTTCATTCACCTTCAGTTTTTACAAAATTTGGCAGCACCAAATTTTCCTGAAATTTTTATTTAAAGTGAATCAAGCGGCACAAACCAGCGGGATTTCAGAAACTGCCACAGGGCCAAACTACGATGCGCAAACATGATTTTCCCAGCAATAAAAAGTATACAATCTCATAATCCCCATCCACATTACCAGTTCGAAACTGAAACTATTACAGTATGCCATTTGTAGGGGTGTGCAACATTAATGAGCCGGGTGCATAGCGGGAGTCATGAATCACATTACTGGAAAGAGAAAGTAATGCGACGTCTTTTTCTATTTATTTTTAGTTTTTTAATAATTTATCTGGTTTGAAATACCCGGAAAGTAGACGAATGGGTGATATAATTTTCCGCATGTCGTTAAATTCTGCTTTGTAGGTACTTAGCAAAGACCGCCAAAACCATCGTTACTGTTTCATAATCAGTAGCGCTTTCGGGGTGACTATTACCCTCGTGTCCAAGAGTTTATTTATTTATTTATTTATTTATTTATTTATTAGTTAAGTATAGTACATCGGAGCTCGTCTAAGACCAGTATGGTATTACACCGACAAGTTAGGTCTTAGGGGCTCCATCATTCAAATTACAAACGTGATGTAGCAGAATGAATACAGAATAAAATTTTTTTAAAAATAAATAAAAAAAAATAGATAATAAATAATAAATATGGGTTAATGTCAGTTTTTTGAAGTGAAGGATAGTCTAATTTAATGAATATACAATATATATAAAGTTGCAAATTATTAAGTAGATAAATTTAATTATCAACAAAAATTATCAAAATATATATATATAAGAAATGATACAATCTCATTAATACATTGGCAAAGAATAAATTTATATAAGGTTAAGATTAGAGGGAAGAGGAGAGGTTGGATGTATTTAGAAAGGGCTTTAACTTTCTTTTAAATGAGGCAGGGGTTGGAGCTTGCTGTAGATGTTCAGGTACACGGGCCCACCAATTTATACCAGCAACAGAAACACAGTTGTTATGATAATTTCGACGGGTTAATGGGCATCTTATTGAGGAGGCAAATCGGGTAGGTTTGGTTTGGTTTGTTTGGTATTAACGTCCTTTTCAACTGCTATGGTCATTTCAGGACGGCGTTATAGGGGCCGCAAATTTTGCCTCGCAAGGGTTCTTTAACGTGCAGCCGGCAAACGACAACACGGGACCAACGGCTTTACTTCCCTTCCGAAGGAAGTGCATGATCTCAGGATTTCCCCTGAAAAATCCTCATCGTCCTCGGCCGGGATCGAACCCGCGTACTCGGGCATCAGAGGCGATCACGCAAACCGCTGAGCCACCGAGGCCGATAAATCGGGTAGGGTAATTGTGAAAATCTTGTTGATGATGTATTATTGGAGGATTAGATACAATTAAATGTCCATTAATAATTTTAAATATAAACGTAAGTAATTGTTGGATATATATTTGAAAAATAGTTAATATTTTATAGTATTCAAAGTAGGGCGACACATGAGAACGTATTGGGAGCTTCAGAAGAATCCTAAGAAACCTTTTTTGGATGCGTAGGATTTTTGTTAAGTTAAATTTAGAGGTAGAGCCCCAGAACTGAATTCCATAGCAGATAGTTGAATGTATCAGTGTACTGTATAATAGTAATAATATTCTAGATGGAAGATAGTGATGTTGCGAGATTATGCCAAGTCGTTTACTAAGAGTCTTAGATAATTCTTTTACGTGATTGTTCCATGATAAATCCGGGGATATATGCAATCCTAAGAATTTAAAAGTTTCAGTAAAGGATAGAGGTTGAGAATTGTAGTAAATGGGTAATTCACGAGGTACAGATTGTTTATTACGTTGTGCAAAGATCATGTATTTAGTTTTATTAAGGTTAAGAGATAATTGATTTAGTTCGATCCAATTACTTAAGATAATCAGGGATTGATTGATAGAAGTTTGTAGATTCGCAATTGTACTATCAGCATAAGAGAGAGTAACATCATCCGCATACAAGATAGTGAAAGAGGGCGAAAGAGCATGTGATAGGTCATTTATAAAAAGGCTGAAAAGCAGCGGAGATAGTATTGATCCTTGTGGAACACCTAGGTTACGTACTAAAGTTCTGGAAGTTATATTTCCTAAAGTTAAAGTATACTGTCGATCGGTTAAAAATTCAGTTAGCCAGTTTAGTGGGGGACCCCGTATGTTATAGAAGTTGGAAAGTTTATAAATCAGGAGGCTTATTGGGACAGAATCAAAGGCTTTTGAGAAGTCCAGGAATATAGAAATTACATGCCTGTTTTCGGTCATATTCATTGTTATATATTCCATTAATTCATAAATAGCAGTGTCGGTACCACGTTTTGGTGTAAAACCATGTTGTGTCGAGGAGATTAATTTTTTACTAAACACATAGTTAGATAAACGACTAAAATAGAGTTTTTCGAAAATTTTAGAGAATATAGGAACAATTGAGATGGGTCGATAGTTACCAAAGTCCATTGAATTTCCTTGTTTAAATACAGGGATAATCTTAGCACGTCGAAGACTTTTAGGAAAGGTTCCACAAACAATAGAGGTGTTAAAAATGTGAGGCAGGGGAGTTGCTAAGCTAGAGGCTACTGATTTTATCATATCTGCTCGAAATCCGAGGGGGTCAATACTAACCGAAGGTTTTAGTTGACGTATAATTTTTATAATTTCTTCGGGGGAGGTTGGTGAGATAAAAAAGGAAAGAGGAACAGAGGAAGTAACATACGGGTAATGTAATATTAAGTTGGGTTCATTCCTAGTGGAAGGTAATAGTGTTTCCAGAAACTCCGTTAACAAAGTTGGGGTAATTACAGTAGGGTCAGAAAAAGGAATAGTTGGTGAGCGAGAGCCATGAATTAATCGGTTGATTGCTCTCCATTTATGTTTACAGTTTGAAACTTTATGAAAGAAACGATCAAAATAAACTTGCTTAGTTGATTTGATAATATTGCGAGTAAAATTTGAGAAGGATCGAAATCTAGCCTTCGTTCGCTGACACGGGTTACGACGAAATTTTTTGTATAGAGCATTTTTATGTGTGATTAGATTGAATACATAATCATTCATCCAAGGTTTTCTAAAAGGTTGATTGATTCTAGAAGACATGGAAATAAAAGGGAAATAGCGATTTAAACCGGCTAAAATTTGTTCTATAAACTTATCCATTAGGATATCAGTATTGCTGAGATTTCCAAAAATCGCTGACCAGTCAGATAATTCGAGGAAGGAATGGAAAATAGCTAATCTAAAGGGAGTGATTAACCTATGTTTACTTGTAGGGAATGATGGTTTAGAAACTGTTAGGGGAGCATAGATGAAAAAAATAGGGAAATGGTCTGAGATGGACAAGTCAATACAGCCACTTAAGGAATTATCAGTATGGGTAGCAAAACATTGATCGATGGCAGAATATGTATTATGAGCTGGGGAGTAATGGGTAAAAAAAGAAATTGTATGGGAGAGTCCAGAAC
>JAHWFO010091957.1:1196032-1209322 GCA_023313115.1 Rhysida immarginata
TCATTGAAGAAGAAACGAACCTCACGCATTTTTGCCCGTTACAGTACTTATTACATGAAGCGTATTGTTAGATTCGCAATTCTCCCCTCTACCCGAGAAACCGGTTATTGTTTCTGTTGGTTGCATAGGTACAGAGTAGTTATAAAATAAGTTCGCCTACTTAGAAGCCTCTAGAGCCCAATCTAATGAACCGATTGTAATGCAAATTGAAATGTAGGCTATTCAGACCATGCATGGGAGAGAGAATTCCGGAAAAAAAAGTGCACATTTTCACCACCAGGTGAAAATGTGGCGCTGTGGAATAACAAATGGAGATTTTAAAACTAGTTTTATTGTTTTAAACGAGCCGGCAAGGTTTTTGTTTGATTACAGCATATTTTCGTTCTGAATATCGGCCCTATTAGCAGAAAGTTTATGCAAATTAGAAAGTCAAAATACCCAGAATGGAATGGATTGATCCATTTATTACATTATGTTTTGAAAAGCTTTCACGAAAGATCATAGTTTTAAGCAAGAAAGAACGCGCACTGTTCGTAAAGTTGTTTTACCAGAATGATAGCAGCAGTCCAGCTGCATTGTGAGCATATCGTCGTCTAAAAGGACTGCGAAAAGGGCCCATGTCAGATACTGGGTTGCGAAAATTGATAAAAAAAGATTTGAATCGACTGGCGATTTGGCTGTCGCACCAGGAAGAGGACGGCGCAATATAGCAGACGAAGTTGTTGAGGACGTGGCTGTTGCACTGGTGGACAGAGCTTCCTCTTCTCAACATTCTGCAATAAGACCATTCTGTCCACGGTGCGAAAGGTTCTTCAGGTCCATTCTGCATTGGTAGCCATACAAGATTCATCTGGTACAACAGCTAAAAGCTCAAGATCCCACTCACCGCGTTGACTTTGCTTATCGCTTTCTGGAGAGGATGATTGTTGATGATCTGTGGCCATGGAACATGCTATGGTCAGACGAAGCACATTTTACCCTAGAAGGAGCCCATTTTACCATGGAACACGCAGAACTGCCGCATATGGGGTGCCTCGCTCCTCCATGTCGTGCATGAAAAGCCATTGCATTCTAAATACATGGCTGTAAGGTGTGGATTCCCCGCTGATTTTATTCTAGGCACCTTTTTCTTTGAGGAAGTGACACAAGGAGGTCCTGTAAGATGTTCTGTAACAAGTGCACGGTATTGTGAACTTCTTGCACAGCATGTGATTCCTGCCTTGCGAGAACGACGAAACCACTGTCTTCGTGCAAGATTGAGCACTTCCTCATAATGGTCGGCATGTGAAGGAACTGCTTCGTGGCAGCTTTGATTTGAACCCGTGCGATTTTTGGCGCTGGGATTATTTGAAAGATCGGGTCTATCAACAAACGTACGGACTGTGCCTGAGCTGAAAGTCAGCATTAGACGACATGTCTCAGACATTCCCCGGGAAACACTTCATGCAATTAAGAGGCCAGGGAAGTTCTTGCAATTCATAGCTGTGCTTCTCAAACCATTCATGGAAGATTCTGGCCGTATGACAAGTCGCACTGTTCTCTTGGACTATACCATTTGCTCCAGGTAAGACAGCCAAACATGTCTAGGTTTATCTTATAAACAATGATAGAAAATAACTAGAACGTTAATACTGCCATCTACCAGCCTGGGTTCTTCCAGCAACGGTTGCAGGTGATTTTTTTCGAAGATTTTCTGCTTAATACGATAATGTACATCCACTTGATGGAGCAGAAACAATTACTCATCGGCGAAGGCAAATCCTTGCCAAACTCGAGGTACAATTCCGGTACTGCATTGCAAATCGTAACCTTTCTTCCTGATGTACCTTTGTCATAATGGGTGCAGTGCCTCTCCGTCTGCTTCGGAACCTCGTACACTACAAGATTCGCCTTGTTGACACACGTAGCAGCCCCTTTATTGGGAGCTTTAGCAAAAAACTACTTATAAGAATGCACAGGCTTGGTCTGTACGTTTATCCTCCCGTCCGCCGTTTGCATGATAACTTGAAAACAGATAAAATTTTCTCAAATTTTGTTTTCAGAAATATGACCAGCAAGGTGTTAGCTGGGCTGTATCAACTTTTCAGGATTTTTCGTGGAGCCCTTCAAGTCGAATTCGGCTTTAAACAGCGACCTTAAAGAATGCCAAGATAATGGAAAATTATATAACAATCGATTCGTCAAGAATGAATACGTTGTTACTTTCTGTTTATCTTTTAAGCATTGTTGACGTGAGCACGCACACGCGACGATCGCTCTATCAACGCACGATTGCTCAAATCTATAGTTATCTATAGACCGGATGATTCAAAAGTGTTACATTTTTTATATTGTTAACGACAATTTCAGGTGTTTGCTTTCCAGCAATTCAATGCTTTCATAAGAATCACGAGGCACGCGCAAACACTGAAAATGTCGTTTGCAATGTAAAAAAAATGTAATACACTTTTGGATCATCCGGTATATATTTTGCTTGATCCGTCAGTCATGAAGCGACAGTGCATGAGCAACGATATGCGCGGACCAACAATGTATATCTCTACTTTGGACTATGCTTTGGACCAATGACGTATATTAAAGATAGACTCCGAATCCTATTGTTAACGGCGGCAAAAAGTGAAGCAAATTGAGCCATGATAGTTCTGGGCAGGAGTGAGCCGTGGAGTAATTAGCTGTCTGGCTGCTTTGTTTTTGGGACTGAGGAATAATTAATTCAAAACCATTCCTCCAAGTTAAACTGCGTACAAACAAACAAACAAGAAAAAGGACCAGGAATCATTTTCCACAAAAATAAATAATATACATGTATACGTAACTAAAATGAAAATACGTAACTGAAAGACAATCGAAACGAAATAGAAATTGAAACCATGATCGAAAAATTGTTTATAAAATATAATAAAATACTTCAAATACAAAGTAAACGAAAAGATAAACTTATCACTCCGTGATCGGCGAGTGAAAGAATTATTAATCAGTTACTCTTGTGTTTAGCCATGTGTTTTGCATCATCTTCACTCACTTTCGGCCATGACAGTATTGGGCATGGAGCTTCCCAATTTGCTTCAAGTTACAACAATAGGATTCGGAGTCTATCTTTAATATACGTCATTGCTTTGGACCCGTAGCCCACGAGAAAGACTACGTTTGGACCACGGTCTATAGATATTCATGGTCATCGAGCTTCGGCCATTTTCCATTGTTTCGGGAAGCTAAGGATAACAGATCGCGCCAGGTGCCGCATAGATCGCACTATAGCCGACCGCAACCTGCGATAGAGTTTTTCATTGAAACTGAATACGAAAGTAAAGTTTCTGTCTGCCGATAGGGTGGCGCTGCAGGCGCAGTTGGGCAGATTCTACATGCAGCGCCACTTTTCAATAGAGTTCCCGCGCTACCGGAAGCTAGAAACTTTAGCTTCATTTTAACAATGGAGCTCGATGACCATGAATATCTATAGGCCGTGCTTTGGACGGAAATGTACTTGACTTTTGCAACAATAGGCCTTAATAAAAAAATTACTTGCGTTCAATTAAAATCAAATTTACAGATTCGACTGTTGTGGTACCTGTCGTACGACGGGCTTTAATGCTAACAAAAGCAAATGACGCGACAAAAGAAAACAATTAAAAATCTCCTATCTTTTCAGCAATATAACACCAACTTCTCTGCTTCAATTCTACGTGTGGGAGATTTGAAAAATAGCTCGATAATTGTTTGAAGCGTGTAATAATTAGTAAACAGGGTGATTAACGATTCCTAATGAATAGGGTAATAGCGCCGACGAAGCAAAAATTTCAGACAATCTCGGAAGTCGAAGAAGCTTATGCGAATCCAACGGAGTATGGAAGTCGACAGCATCGATTGCTATGCTATGACAGTGGTCCAAAATTTTTTGAAGATCTTCGAAGAGTTGTTTGTGTATTACAAGATACTTTCCAGGAAGTTTTAAAAGCTCTAAGGCTGCTGAAGGACGATGAAGAATGGCATCGTTGCATGCGATGCGTGAAGCACTTGCTTTCCAGATTTGACAACTCCGACATCAAATTTCAGTCATTCTGGCTTATTGTAAGTTCCTAGGAACCTAAGCGAATGTGGAATAGTTGTACTGACGCGTTGTCAGAAGAACATCAGTGAGTGAGTGCGTGTGACTTTTTTTTGGTGAGTTACCCTCCCTCCGCTGACCCCGAACCCCTCCCTCCCTCCCTCGAACTTTTGCTCTTTCTTTCGACGGCCCGTTCATCATTGGTGTTCAGAGGGGGAAGCAAAATAAATAGAATTTAATGGGTGGTACTTTCAAAAAAGAACCCCAAAACTTAAGAGTAAACGTGGCTCGTTAAAAGACTTATATTTTGGTTGAAAATTGCGATATTTATTTATAAAATACAAAAATTCTGTACAAAAGAATGTTCTATACAATATGATTTAATTGAGGAATAGGCATTGTGATCTCAATTACAAAAGAAAATATTTCTCGGAATAAAATATATAAATACTTAAATGTACGTTAAATACAGCAAAACACTGTAACGAGAAATATTAATCGCTACATTGAGCGAATTGAGATTAAATATAAAAAAAATTGAGACAGACCAATTCCTTATAAAGAATAAGGAAAAGTAATTTCAAAATTCCCATTTAATGTTTAAAGAAAGACTGCGAAATCATAATTAATTATTAATGGGGAATAAGAATTGAAATGTGCAGCATGGCGTCCCTTATGCGCGTTATTGTTGAAATAGCATTAAAAGAAATTTCATTATTACCTTATGGGTAAACCCGCAAAACAATGCTGCTCGGTAAAGAATCATGGCTGCCGCGAGAAAGTGAGAAATTCAATAAGAAACTAAACATCGAACGGCAGGGTAGGAGTAATTTGCAGAGCATTGGAATGAAAATGAAAAATGGAAGTTGAACGCCATGCTGCAGGTTAGTAAGGACGTGGAGGACCTAAAGGAAGGACGACTGGTCAAGCCAGAAGCTGGAAGTATGAAATAAAAAAAAACAATAACCACGGAAAGAACATCAACAATAGTGGGACACACATCCTCGTGATCACGAAAATTATTCGCGAGGGACAACTAGCTGCAGACAGTGATAATCACGTGGAGATTTTTTAATTAACATTTATTAAAACAATATATACTCAACAATCACTGTCTGCAAAACAGTAAAAAAAACTTAAAGAATAGAATAATTAATTACAAATAAAATTATATCTATTTTTACATAAAAAAATCTGAGTTTTCCCGAACAGTTGGCATGTTTATGAAGGAGTTGTACGCAAAGACGCGTATTCCTCCGGTTCTCCCGTCTGGCGATCCCGCCGTTTCTGTGCTGCAGCGTTTATCCCCGACAGAGTCGAGGATGCTCTGCTGACAGCGAAATGTGGCACACCGAATAGTGGCTGCTCACTTTGTTAAAGTTGGACAAACCACCATCCACCTGCTTCACGCTGACCTCGGACATCTGCCCGTCCTTGTCCGAGGTACCTCACCACTGATGGAATCGTAACTGAAGGACTACATGTCCGGTTATGGGGAGATGCTGAAAGTAGCTTATCCACAACAGCCGGGTTCTCCCCTGCAGAAGACTGGCGACGTCATCCTGGACATGAAACTTCAAAAAGATATTCCGACTCCCTTGTTTTGCACGGAGAAGAATTCTCCGTGTCTCACAAGGGGCAAAGTCAGTGCTGCTGCCACTGCAAAAAACCGACTCAGTGAGGAAAGATTGTCCTCTCCTCAAAAAATGTGAGGCACGTCAAAAAATCGTGGGCAAATACCACCGTTGCCCGGAGGGGACATTCGCAGCATCACAGCTCTACTGTCACAGTCAAGGGGAATGTCGTCCCAGCAGCCAGCAGTGATGACATCGCCCGCAAAAACACCTGTATCGCGCAGAGCTACGCCGCATTCAGCTCCTCCTCGAAGACTGCGTACGACACCATCTCAGCCGCCTCTTTCTGCTGAACCGAGGGAGGAAATGCCACCATGCCACCTCCGCCTCCCCCGTCGCCTTCAGTGGTTCCCCTTCCTCAGCCATCAACTGACATCTCGATGGTAGAGGAGGCAAGCTCTGCAGCAGAAGACGACGTAGACACTTCATTGTATTCCGGATCGGTGGAGGAAGGATTTCCAGCTCTTCCACCGCCAGCGCAAACATCGACGTCGCAGCCGTTGCAGATAGTCTGCATGTCTTCTCCGGCCAGATTGTCATCCTCAGATGGGAGTACGAAGCCATCAGTAAAGAAACAGCGGGATCAGCTTGTGTCGACCAAGAATCCGCGCAAGCAAAAATCCAGACGACATAACAGCAGAAGGGATGGGTTTGCTGCCCCTTCTTCTACTGAGCGAGATAGCTGGGCAGACCACCAGTGCAGCCATTCTTCCTCTTCGGGTCGAGCCCGATCCCCAAGACGGAAGACATCAGACCCTCCTTCTACATCTGAGAGCCTGAAGTCTCCTACAGACACAGGTCAGTCTCTGAAATCTTAAATCCTCAATGAAGGTTATATCACTGAACGTGCTTTCTCTTGGCTCTTCGTTCAAGCAATCGGTTCTATCGACTTTCATTGCCTTGTACAGGCCTAACATTCTCCTATTGCAAGAGGCGAAGTTGGCCCCTTCACAACAGTGTTACAATCTTCCCGATGCCAATATCCGTGCGGACAATTTTTCATTAACTCCTCGTCACCATATGGGCAGGGGGTTACGACTATCGTTTTCAATCCCTCCATTATGGTGTCGAATTGTGTGTAGGACGACGAGTTTAGGGTAATTGCGACGGACATTTCATCATCCGGCATCGAGTTCCGATTGCTTAATGTGTATGCTCCATGTGCAGCGGTAGAGAGACCAATTTTTTTAGTGACATTAACAACATTTTGCGCACAACTTTGCCTGTAGTGATTGCTGGGGACTTGAACTGGCAACCAGACGATTGTAACATCTTTTTATCTGGATATGTGTATCGTCTGTGCCAGCAAAATGCATTATTCGATCTCTGGACACACCCTCCACGAACCGAATAACCTGGGTTCACTTTCCATCAGAAACCCTTTGTGTCATCAAGACTCGATCTGTTTTTGATTGATAATGCTTTTGCTGGTACACCTGGTATAATGGAGGTTATTCCATGCTCATTGTCCGATCACAGTGCCATCATGTGGTCGTGGAAACCTCCATTTCCAGCTGCAGGCACTAGTCGTCATCGCAATTGGTTCCTGAATGCTTCTCTGCTTGACGAAGAAGAGTACAAGAGTATGTTCGTTTGTCATGTGGACGATTAGCAGAGTGTAAGTAACAATGACAAGGAAGAGAGAACGTATAAAAAAAATGGTAAATAAAGTTTTTATTGAATCATTAACTAACGTAATCAAATAAAGTTTATTGATACCTAACATAAGATAATTGGTGATCAGTTGTATCTTGATAACAATGATCCTTATGCAGTGGAAGTCTTTATTAATGGAAGTCGTACTGAGTCCATAACTTAAGTCAATGACGCACGGTAGAAAACACAGTAATTGGCGACGACTTCGATGCCAACTACTGCAAAGACTTTGTTTTGAAATTGCGATTAAAGACGGCCGCAATTACGAATTGAAAGGTTAAGTTCAAAGTTCTGGTAACTGATGAGAAATGATCCGAGTAAGAGTTCCAGTCGATCGTAGCTGAAGTAAATCGAAACTTGAATACGGAAGTAGCGTACGCGTCGAGGCGAGGTTAACTCGACGGCATAGCATACCCCAGGTGACTATTGTTGAAATGGATCTACGTCGATTGGAGATCTCGTGGATTCCTCCAGAGTAAAGATGAACGCAAAGAAGAGGCTGCTTGTCCTCGATGCTGTAGATAGGAAGCAATGACAAGTGCTGATGCTGACTGTAGCTTGCCGCGCGATGATAGAGATGGTATGGATGATACCCTACGATGCGAAGAACGACTGGCGCTGACGGGTGTAGAGCAGAGTCCAAGACGCAGGTCTCTCCTTTTACGAAGGCAGAGGGTCGAGGAACAAAACTTGTAGCCTGACAAGTTGCTCGGGAACACACACACACACACTTTAATCAAAATAATATACGTTGCCTTGCAATAAACGTAAACGCAGAACACTTCACGTGGGAATCAAACAAATACGCACTTGTTAAAAGGCGTGTAACTGTAGCAGGGTGACAATTATACAACACACTAACACGATGAAGATAACGTGTAACAAGGCAAAACACTTCACTTCACAGAACACATTTTTGATCGTGAAAACAATTATTCTCGTAACGGAATCTCGCAATTTTGAAGGTGAGGTAACGTCTTCTAAATCAATGATAGGCCGGAATTAGATGCAATAAATGATACGGCCTAACTTCGGGAATAAACAGGGTCTAAGACTGTAGCACAATTTATCACTAATTAAATTCAAACACCAAATTCTAACGTGAAGAAGAAAGATGGAACTTGGCACGAAATTCTTGCACACAATAACGTCGCACTAAACCTTTCCTGAAGAATGGAATCTTCCAGGAGAAGGAGAAAAAAAAATTATTTCAATTGCGAAATTTTCCTTTTTTATCCTTTTTTTTTTTTTTTTTAAATTCAACTTTCCTCAACAATTTTAGTATATGGGAAAACTAATCACATGGCCGGCGATGAACCCTCCTAGGCCACTCATTAGGAACGAGCTGAGTGCGCTAGGGAACACTCCCGCTACGGGCGCGTTTTCCGTGATTCCGTACGTCTCGAGCTCAATGGCTTCTATCCATGAATTTGCCTCGGCTAAGTTCAGGCATATGGATATCACCGTAATATTACAGACGGTGATTCGTGGAACCCATGCACTTATTGATATGGATATTAGAGTCCTATCGTGAACGTTGCGTAGCCACTGCAGATAGTCCTCTCCATGCACTGCATACGGGTAGCCTCCTCTCGATACCGAGTTTGCGACGTGGGCGTCGGGTTGCCTTTCCTCGCTCGCCGCTCCGTACGTCGTCTCAAGCTCGTAGCCGCTCTCCCTTAACACCTTCTGGACTACGGCCGTCAGCCACTGTTGCTAGTCCTCGTCGTTTCTCTCTCGACGGGCTTGAAGAAGGACGCTCTCCCATCTGCTAAGGCCTCCAGTATACGGTAGTCGCTCACCGGCCGCCGTCGTGGTGTCTCTCTCCACGCGGTCGGGTTCGTTGAACTCCGCTACAATATGCCTTGCTTCGTAGCGTTCTCCGAGTTCCATACGGTGCACATATTCATCCAGGCCTCGCCGCGCTTTATCTCCATTCGGCTCAATTAGTCTCGGCTGCCGCTCGCCCCGATCCATCCGCTTCCCACGGCGTTTTTCTTTTCTCTCTCCTTCTCTCGTTTTCTCACGTCTCCTTCTCGTGCTCTTCTCGTGAACCTCCGCGATGTTCTCGTGGGCAGCTTTCGGAGTGGCTCTCCACAAATGACGTTTTTTAACGGCGTCGTCTGCTCTATTTATTTTTGGTTGATGAGCACTCTGCTGACGACCACATGACATCGTTCAGTTTGTGGAAAACCTCTCCACAATGTGCCTCCTATGTTAGAGACGTGGTTATTAATAAAGACTAAAATCAAGCGCTTTTTTCGGAAGATTGGGTTGGACGCTGCTAGACGTCGTCGTCGTCGTCGTCATCTCCTCATGCTGCAAGAAATCCTGCGTCTCCTCCGTTGGTCTACCCATAAGGAGGAGTTTGCTGATGACATACACCAAGTGAAGAGTGAGATATAAGAAGTAGAGCTAGCTTTTGTTTATCCTTCCGCGGTGCGGTTGAGATTGCTTCTACCTAAAATTCGAAGCTCTGCCGGAATTTTTGCCATTTCTCCGCTACGTTTCCTGGTAGGGTTAGTTCGTCTGGTTGGCGTAGCCCTTCCATTATAAAATAGTTCGATGCTCTGATCAATGTACACACTATTCATAATAGTCACTGGGTGGATAGGGAACCATCACTATAACAGGAACCTTCACCATCCCACCTGTTGTAGTCCTGGTTGTGGAGCGTTTAATCATTGACAACTCTTATGGGCGCCATTGCTTGGCTCTCTCTTTATTTACTCATCGTATTGCTACAGCACCCACAAAAAAAGTAAAAAATCTAATTTTTAAAAACATGTAAAGATATGGTGGCGCGTTTAATATGAAATTTTAAAAAGAAATATCCGTGCTACTTAATAAAATAAACGCGCCACAGTTTTAGCTTTTTTTTAAATTAGATTTTTTACTTTTTACTGCACTTTTTAAGGTAAAAGTGTGTGCTTTAAAAATGTATTTTATACACTGGTTGACAAAAAAAGTGAAGCACCCAGAAGGAGTGGTTGAAAGTGAATGAAACGACAAATGATGAAAGAATATGTGACTTTATTGCACTGATTACAATTTGGGATGAAACAGACAACGTCGTTGGCAGTAGAGGTGGAATGTTGGCGCCAGGTCAGTAGGATGTGGCACCCCCTATGGCCCCAATGCATGCTCTTATGCGGTTAGGAATGGTGTCAAACAGCCTTTCCATCCTCTTCTGAGGCAAGTCAGTCCACAGTTGTTGCAGCTGTCCTTCCAGATCCCGCAGGATGGTACTGGGATGGAGTCGCCTTCCAATGTCATCCCACACGTGTTAAAACCGGGGATCTTGCTGGCCACGGGAGGACCTCAACATGCAGTAGGCAATCCATAGGCACACGGGCTGTGTGTGGGCGTTCGTTATCTTATTGGTACAATGTCCCAGGGTGCTGTGTCAGAACGGATAGGACCTGCGGACGCAGAATGTCTGTGACGTATCGCTATGCTGTCAAAGTCTGCCGAAGCATTACTAGAGGTGACCTGAACGCATATCCGATGGCTTCCCACACAATGGTTTCAGGGGTTACGCCTGTGTGTCTATCCACAATATGGGACGGTCATACGCGAACACAATGGCGATCGGAGGTCAATAAGAAGCGGGACTCATCACTAGACATGATGCGACGCCATTCGTCCTCTGTCCATGCCTCCTGGGCAAGGCACCACTCTAAACGCAGGCATTGGTGTTATGGAGTTAATGGCAACCCACGCATAGGGTGGTAGGACCCCAATCCAGCGGATGCGAGTCGTCGATACACTATGCGGGATCTCACGAGGTGTTGTAGTCTCCAGACCATGTTCGCGGATAGCAGGTACCGATGCCATGGGATTCCTTAATGCCTGGAACACCATACGATGGTCCTTCCTTG
This sequence comes from Rhysida immarginata, assembly GCA_023313115.1. Classification (NCBI taxonomy): domain Eukaryota; kingdom Metazoa; phylum Arthropoda; class Chilopoda; order Scolopendromorpha; family Scolopendridae; genus Rhysida; species Rhysida immarginata. The sequence continues at coordinate 1,207,249 of JAHWFO010091957.1, forward strand.
GAGTGGTGTTTGTTGGTCGACCCGAACCTATACGACGTGCATGGGTGCCCTAATGTACCCATTGATTCCAACATCGGGCCACTGTGGCATCTGAATGGCCCACATGCCTGGCAGTTGCACGATACTAGCCTCATGCGGTCCAACAATGCGGGTCCCTGTCAAATGCTATCAATTGTTGGATAGGATGTCTAACGCGTCTTCGAGGCATCGCGGGTGCTTTATACAGTACAGTAATCCTCTCTGAACGTCGGACTCACAACTTATCAAAAACAAGGTGGTGACATCACGAATGCACTCTGGTGAGCGTTCTAGACATTACAGATAATGCATTACAGACAGTGCACTCTTGTGAATCTAATCGTTTACTCACACATCAATAGTATGCGTGTGTACCGAAATAGGATAATATTGGACCACTCCTTCTGGGTTCGTCACATTTTTGTTTAGCCAGTGTATATGCCTCACTATTTTAGTAATTCCTTACTGTGCAGAGAAAAATTAAATAAATTTAAATTCAGTTTTAATTATTTCTGCAAAGCGCAAGCAAATTTACGCTCTTATTGGATCCAACTCCTCAATTGAAGTCCATTGGAATATTAGAGACTATTTTAAAAACGAATATCTCGCTGTATTAAACATTTCAAGGGTTCAGAATATCAACTCCACTGTTTTCCTTCTGTTTTAAGAGAAGAATATATACATTGATTTTAAGATTTATAAAAATATAAATGAGAATGAAACTATAATGCGATTGAAGAGTAAATTCATTCCATATGAAAAAAAAGATACATGTTAGCATGTGGTTAGCCGGCCAAAGCAATTCCCATGATTAAGCGCCAGATAGCAGAAACTAGAGAAATTCAATCAATATAGGCAGCTACTAGAAAGAACCTTATCTCAGCTACTTGTAATTCTGAGTGACGCCCGAGCAATACACAACGCTCTTCGACCTAATAAAAAGCAGCTTCTCATTGGTTTCACAGCAATTACCATTCCTCAACATGTTCAGGTTTCAATCCTGTAAGTTTGAGTATAATAAGAGGGCAGATAACTTTTTCTATTATTGCTCATCAATCAGGTTTTTCTACAAGAAATTAATATCAACATTTTTTCAAATAAATATTAAGAGTTATTTCTAAATTGTATTTGTTTCGTCCCGATAATTATGTTAAATAAACATTGAAGATAATGATAAAGAACTACTTGAATTTTATTAAAAAAAACCTGGTATATTATAGAATCATCTGATTTATAATGATAAATATTTCTTCATCTTCTCAAACATATGAAGTCGTAATTGTGTTTTTCTTAGACCTATGCATAAATTGTGTTTTACTTGGACTTATGCAAGCAAACTTAAGGAAAATCAGGAAAAAAAATACTTATTTTCAATATGCGCACATAACAGTAAGGCCTTTTTAATATATATTTATCTTTATATTTATGAAAATACGAAAATTTTAAAGATGATATACAGGGTTTTTCTACAGTACACGTCCAAAATGAAAACTGAGTAGAGAACCACAATACCTATGAGAATCACTCCATGTATGCAATATTACGTTATGTTATGTTATGTTATGTTATGTTATGGCACCTCCAAAATGTAACCATTATGAAGATATTAACGATTTTGTGATTTTGTAAGTAACCACTAACTTATTCCGTTAACATGTGTGTTTTCGGGAATGCATGTCGTTTTGAGGAATTTGGTTAGTAGAATTGTCTTCTTTGGGCAACGTAGTATTAAATTTCAGAAAATGGACGAATTACATGCATAAAAGTTTTCGGAAATCAAGATTAAGGTAGGAATTCTGAGTTTCAGAAATCTTTGATTATGAATCTAAACAAAATAAATCAAGTTAGCAACGCTGGTAGGTATTTTAAAAACTTCTCCATTTTATAGACTGTCAGAAAAAAAGAATACATGTAATATGTCATTCGCGTGGCGTGGCAGTCGTTCTCTATCTGTGCTTGTTGCTGGCACTGCATTGTGCATTGTTATTTTTGGAGGTCTCATGGCCTTTTACCGGGTGTCCCAAAAATGACTGATGGATTTTGAAAATCAATAAAA
>JAHWFO010091957.1:1209722-1227026 GCA_023313115.1 Rhysida immarginata
TTTTATTGATTTTCAAAATCCATCAGTCATTTTTGGGACACCCGGTATATTATTAATAGGAAAAAATTCATCAACCAGGGTTAGTATGGCCCGAGGTCGATAAGGTAGGTCCCTGGATGCGTAACAAAAACAATGTGTATGCAAATAAAAGGTACAAAATTTTGAGTTAGTAAGGAGAAGAAAAAGAATTTAATAAAAAGAAAATCAATATCAATAGAAATAAAAATAAAATAAAATAAAAAGCAATGCTAAGTTATGTTAGGACGTTAGATAAAAAAAATCTCTTAATGAAAATAGGAAAGAAAATTTCACAACCGGATTTAAACCAAAAACGTTCAGTCAACGTACTGACGCGCCAACCAACTGCGCCACCGTGGACGTAGAAGTTTTATTTTATGCTATATACCTATCATTAGGGTTGGTTGGAACAGTACCCAGTTCGCAGGCTGGGGCTACCTTTCCTACTGACGAATATTTTGGAATTACCAACCCAATTAAAAATGTGTGAAACCGAAGCTGGTTTCCAAAGTTTCAATAAAATTCTCACAAATCATTTTTTAAGGCGAAATAAGCGTAATAACTTGGATTTGGAGTAGGAACCCCAAAATTGTAAGAACTATTTGTGGCATTGTTAACTATCAGGCGTACAGACCATGTATGTATTGTATAGTGCTTTTGAAGTTGGTTAGGGATTACTGACAAAATCACAAAATCGTTAATGTCCCCATAATAGTAACATTTGGGATAACATACATGAGGGTGATTGTCATAGTTATTGAGGTCCTCTACTCATTTTTCATTTTGGACATGTACCGTTGGCATTTCACGAACATTGGATTAAGCAACATGAATTTTTGTTGAGGACAAAATTAAATTTTCAATAACAGAATATTTGTCACATTATAACATTTGATCTATAAAATTTCTTCCTTTTAATCTATTTTTTCCGTTATACGATTTTCAGGCTACTTCAAATTTTTGAAAAAAAGTTAATAAGAACAGGATAGTTTTAAATTTAAAATAATTCAAAAAAAATCCTTCACTGTTCTTTCTACTGTAAAAATTCTCATTCCAAATTGGGGTGTTAAAAGAAAAATCAAAAAAAAAATTAAAAAATTCAAGATTATTAGAGTGAACCGCCCTTATCAGAATGAGTTCATCCTATTTGAAAAGTTGAGTGTTATGGTGCAAAGAATATGAATTTTTTATGAATTCACGTGATGGTCCATTTTAAGTCAGTTTGGATCAGGGGGATGAAACTCATAGCTTTTTCTGTCAAACTAAGATGGCGGCGTTGTGAAGACTGCTTCCTAATGTTTTCTGAATTACACATTCTGGGTTCAATGACAAAGCTATAAACATTAATGAATAAATAAAACAAAATATTTATGATGGAATTTGATAAAAATAAAGTAAATAAATAAAAAATAATTTAAAATTCTAAAGTTAAATAAAATGAGAATAAAAAATATAAAAAAATAAATAAAAATAGATTAATTAAATGATAAACAAATACAATAAATAAAATAAAATAAATAAAACTAAAAATTAATTAAATAAACTTGGCTAAATGAATAAATAAAGTAAAATAATTAAATGCACATATTAATAAAATAAAATCAATAAAATAACAATTAAATTTTAATCATTGCTTTGAAAACATTGATGTTACAAAATGCGTCAGCGAAAATAAAATTAATTTCACGTAGGCTATTGCTAAATTGGAAATATCTTATCTCTTTTTATGCATAATTGTTTTACCATTGGAAATTGTTTTGTAGATTCAGCTTTTGCCATAGTAACAGTATCAGCTCTTCTGGACATACTATTAGTAAGGTCAAGGCAAAGTTCCTCTGCAATATATTTCAAGCACGTTTGATGTATTCAGTGAGATCTTTTTTGTCTATTGGGCACAGTTTCTGGATTTTATTCTTCATGATTGTCCATAGATTTTCGATTGCATTCATGTCAGGCGAATTTCCTGGCGATTACAAGACACTTATTTCTCTTTCCCAATTTTTTGGATGCATAAGCTGATACACAATCCTGTTGGAAAATAACATCTTCAGATGAACAGGTCTTCTCAAAAAGAATTCCATCATTTCTCTTTAAACTTCAGTAAGGATCCGATTCTTCACAAAAAACAATTCACTAACACTTTGACTGATAAAACATCCCCATACCATAAGGTTTTAAAGTTGTAGGCAGAGGATATCTTTTATATCTCTCAATATACTATTTCTTTTCTTGAAAAAAAGAAAAACATGGGCTCATCACTGAAGATGACTGGTGACCACATTCGGGGGTTCAATTCCCAAATTCTTTGGCCCTGTGAAGACGTTTTTTCTTCTGAGTGGTTATTAGAAGTGCAACGTAATCGTGAATGTTCATTGTATTTAATTACCTACGTGAAATCTGCTTATTTAGAAATGCTGATGATATCGTACGAATTGTAGATATCAGTTCATCTGCCGGTTTTCAGTGATCATAGTGTTAGATATATACAATTCCATCATTTAATGGAATCTCTTTTTGTTTACGATTTGGGATTCTTTAAAATGTGGCAAATTCTCGATTTCTTTCTTAAATGTCGAGTTTTTCCGGAAGAACATACGCTTCCGTTCTGGAAATAATGAAGTCCCAAAAGAGAGACTTTTCTTTGTATGTCCCTTTGGTTATTGGATGAATAAATTTCTAATTTCTAAAATTTAAAACAAATTTCTTAATATAATCTATAACATTAATTTCCTACTTTAACTTAATATTCGCTTGTCCTCCTAATATTAATAAAATAAAAGAAAAATATAAAAGAACAACTTTTTTTATATTTTACCCCCCCCCTCTTCATCCATTCTTGTTCATACTTTAAAAAAAGTATTCATTATTGCTTTAAAAAGTGCAATAAAAAGTAAAAAATACTTTTTTGGTGCCTCACGTTAAAATAAGAATACATAAAATTAAAAAAAAGACAAAGGTGTAGCAGGACATAATTTTTTTTATTTTAAAATTTAATATGAAACGCGTGCTCTATTAAAGGACACTGAACGTTGGAAATGCCATATTAAACAACAACGTAGTCTGCTGTTCTTCTTGCGAATCGAAGCGCCGCCCTGGCGAGCACTTGATCCCAAGTCTCTTGATTTAACATTGAGTTTCCACCTCTAGTATATATCTATCTCTATGGTTTGGATCTGACTTCTTACAATTTCGAATGTGTTGTAATGTCAGTCTTAACATTGTTGTATTGTAAATCAAGTCTGTCAAGTTTTTTTAGGTTTTTTTTTTAACATTAACAATTAATTTACTTTTGTCCATCCAAGTCTTATGATCACTTAATTAAATTTGCATTTCAAAACATACGCTCAGGTGATTGGGAGGAAACCATTATACTTGTATCGTCGGCAAAGAGAGCTGAAGGCATTTCAGATTATTTTGAAAAAAAAAATTACTTCCGCATATGTGCATGCAACTGTTATGCAATCTGCTACTTGTCTTATTTTTTTGCCTTATTTTTCATTTATTATTTTTTCGTTTCTTGTTTCCTTGTTGTGGTAAAAGAGTATCCTCTAGTTTATTACTTAACAGTTCTTTAAGTTTTACATATGCTATAATAGCCTTAAAAGTAAAAATATTAAGAGTTGCACAAAATTGTGTGAATGAGGTATATTTTGAAAGACCAAAAGCAGCACGAATCAAATTATTATAGGCAACATGAGCACGTTTGATTTGAAGAGTAGCTGCACGTTTGATTTGAATAAATAGCAGCATATTCAATCTTAGAAAGTAAACACGCTTTCAGTATTTTAACTATTTCATCACGGTTTAGAATCTTACGCAAACTTGAAAATAAATATTTTTGCTTAATTAGATCATATAAAAGCGAATTAATTGCATCAACGAAAGACAAATGATTGTCAAAGACAACTCCAAGTATCCTGATGAGAACTTTGCCTTTTCTTATTAAACGTAATAGTAGTAGCTTTCTTTATCTTGGTTAAGTACAAAACCATGATCAGTATACCAATTGCTTAATAAGGCAATATCTTGATATATCAACTGCATAAGCTCATCTTTTTGAGTCAAAGGACAAGCTTTAAAAAGATAATTATCATCAACATACGCCCTGATATTACAGGCTAGAGGCAACTCAAAAATATCAGCAGTAACTGCTGCATACAAAACCGTAGCAGAAGGTGCATCTTGAAAGAGACCTCTAGTAGATGGTTGTTCATAGCTAATGGTTTCAGTTTCCAAAATATTTACTCTCTGCTGAAAGTAATTACCCAGTAAATTCAAGATGATGGCATTAATACCTAGGTCCTCCAATTAAGATATAAATGCCTCACGATCGATGTTGTTAAACGCCTTAGAGATATTCGTATTCACCACAAAGCATATTAGATCTTTATCAACCGTTTCAATAATATAATAGAAAATATGAAAATAATAGTAAAGGTGTATTCGGTCTCCCACCACCTTGATTTATTGGTATACTGTCCCACAATTGGTTAAAAAATTGAGAGAAAATGATCTTTTCCGTAACCTTAGCAATGGCAGTGAGGGTGCATATTGGGCGAAAATTTGAAATTTCATTAATCGAGCCCTTTTTATAAGCCGGAACAATGTACGTCTTTTTGAAATTAATTGGGAATCGTAGAGCATTAACAATAGCATTAACAAGATGCTACAACATTAATTTAGGAGATGTAGAGATTTTTTATTTTTACAAAATAATTAAAAATTTGCTCTTAATCATCGAAGTAACAGAACTCTGAATTAAATCTCTATTAAAGTTAAACGAGATGTTTACATTGCAAAATTTGACATTTGACACGGCACACTTGGACCCAGGAGTATGTAAGAAGAATTAATTTTAGGTAACTGGCTAATTTACCATTCCACTATTTCTATTTATATCTCCTAGCGTTTGTAACATAACTTTTTTACAAAAAAGCATTGTTAATTTGAATTTCCGGTATTATATACATTATTTGAATTTTACTATTCTATTGTAAATTAAATTAAAAGTTTAAATTTTCATTTAAGTATATCGCTTTCTATACGTGTTAATGAGTTTTTATAAGCTTTCATGTTTATCAGGAAGAAATGATTTAATTTTTAATTTATGAAAGTAAGTTATTCGGTTGAGTTGATGTGCATTTAAGAAGATGATTCGACATTGAAAAGTTTTGCAGACTAATAACAATAAAATTTCGGTTCCTTCCACCCAAACTCATTAAATGTCATCACTACTGACATTAATTTTCTTCGCCTTGATGGAAGTAGTCGTCTGGCGACCATCTCGCAATGATGCTACAGCTCTTTATTTGCTAACGTGGCTTTCCTGTCTTACGTCGTAAAGCTTCCTCGGCTGGTTGCGCGTTTTAGGGCAGAGAAAACTCGAGCAAATGTATGGACGCTATCTTCAGAAGCCAGATTCTACAGACATTATCCTGTATGTTTATAAATTAAAACGATTCGTAACAACAGATTGTTAGAATGCGGCAAGAGTATTTGTTTTCTTCTTAGAAGGTTTTTTTTTTTAATAATGAAATGGTCACAAATACTAACATTAGACTTATACATATAATTACGCTGAAAGTTATATAGTCCTAAATATAGTTTTTATATTATAACAAACATGTAGTCATAAAATAATTTAATATATTAAATTCATCTTGGAATTACATTTGAAGCGCTTAATAAATCTCACTGTAGAAAACTCATCCCCTTCAAGTTCTAGTGAAGTTAGTTGACATTATACAGAGGCATCCACGTTTACTCGTTAAGTTGTTAAAGAATTAATCCATAAAAATTAATAGCCTTAAATAAAAGCGTTCTAAAATAATTATTTCTAAACCACACACAGATAAGTGTAACCACAACTGAAAACATTCATTATAATTTATTATTTAATTTAGAGAGTATTAAAACTTTTACAGGGTCACAAAAACAGCAAGGCAAAATGAAAAATTCAAATGCCCAAATATCGAAACGTTAAATTGCTTCATAGACGAAACAGAATGTAATAAAAATCTCCTTAGTAGCTGCCTTATTTCTTAATTTTAACTTCGGCAAGACAAATTGCGAACATAATTTTAAGAAAATGTTAGTGTTGAAATTTCTAAAGGAACAGAATCGTTATCCATGAAATTAGGAATTGTCTATGATTGACAGTGCGCATTTCTCGTTCAATTTAATTTCTTCGCCTCTTCCTGACCTCAGTCAAATTTCATACATAATCATTAAAAAAATCAATATTTAAATATTTCTAGTTAAGTTGATGGTTCCAAATGAAGAGGAGCATTAAAGTTTATTGTTCGTTCCTTTATTCTATAAATCAATACAGACTTGAAAATACGTACATTACCATCACTTTGATGAAGAACGAAAGTTAAAAATTAAACCTTTGACGTGTTGAATTTTTGGAAAATAATACAAAGAAAACAATCAAACATCTATATTTATGTTAAACAATTTCAGATATGAATATATCAAAAAAGAATTCTAAATTAATGTATTAACAAAAATAAAGTAGCTGGGGTTTTTTCATTCACGTAAAGTTGTGATACTTACAGATACAGGGTAGCCAGAAAGCCTTTTCAACATTACAAAATTTTATTATAAAGAAACGATTGCCTTTAAAGCTGTGTGATTGGTCGAAAGAGAAAAACTAAGTCATGGAAATTTTTTCTCTCTTATAGGTAATGGCTAAACTGGTATAGGAGGCGCTGCAATCGCAAGAACGTAAAAACGATTGCAATGCAATTTTTGAGTTATTTATTGATCAGATTTTTTTGTTTAGTTTGGAATTTGATGCTGAACAAATTTGTAATATAGTCATCAGTTCAAAAGAAAATGCAATATGTCATCGAGGTACCAAGAAACTAAGTCATCGATCACAACACGAGGTGCTACACAAAATATCCGAGATTTGAATATTCCGCCCAAACCAAAAACAGTACGAGGTTCTACAGCTAGATGCCTCTTGGTGCATCTTTCAACTGCTGTACTGCTAAGTTTCGTAATCGTAGGCATAATTTGTGAGTTATTGCTGTTTGTGTTGCAACGTATTCTTATGCTTCTGCGAATTTCCAAATAATTCGACCTGGTCAGACTGTCAACAGAAAGTTTTATAACTAAACAGGTGGTGGCCTTGCAGTATAACAGAGGGACATCAGGAGTTCCAACTAGTTTCGCCATTTATTCCCGGCTTTGTCAAGGATATACAGCAAGACAATCGACAATCGAACAGTGAAGTGAAATACAGCAAGAGGCATACAAGCCTTTATATATACAGAACAGTGGTACAAGTGGCAAGCAATGAGCGTAAATACATACAAGAACCAATAGGATATAAAGTAAGGGGGCCAATGAGTTCAAAAAGGATGTAATGGCCAGTAGAATAAAATAGAATACATTTTTTTTTTAAAGATACACAAAAGAGAAGTTGTACAGAGATGGTGCGTTTAACGCGGACCGAAAAGAGAACATATCCGGTTGTCCGAAGACAAGAGGATTTACATAAAAACAACAAAATAAAAAAAGGGGTAAGAAACTTACAAAATGCAGAAGAAATATAAAATAATAAAACGAGAGAAAATCATAATACATTAAGAAAGTCATAGATAAAGAACTAAGTATTGCATACACATTAACGTCCGTCTGGCAATTGAGAAGCAAGTGTGGGGTGGACCTCTTGGCCTTGAATATTTCGATCGCTTCGAGGGTAGCAGTTTTTTCTGGTTTATTACAGATGTGCAAGACAGACATAACCTCTTCTTTTGTCTTCAAAGTGTGTCCGGAATCTGCGAGATGGTTTGCATAGTGGGAGACACGGTCCCGTTTTTTATACGAGTCAAGGTGTTCTTTGAATCGCAATGCAAGATTGCGGGTCGATAATCCCACATCGAACGTATCGCAAAACGCACAATTCAGGCGGTAAACTCCGGACTGGGAATATTTGTCGGAGGTGACGGAGGTGGGCGGGTTCAGGGTGCGAGCAGCTGGGGTTGGAGTACGAAATGATATTCGGAGGCCAAGGGACGATAAGAAATCGGAAAGCTGGGAGAAATTAGGTCCCAGATATAGTAAGGACGTCCACTTTTTAGTATGGGGCGAAACAGGAGGTGGGGGTTGAGAAGGGCCCGTCTGCGGCGGTGAAGAATGCGAGAGAACGTGGAGGTCGAATATCCATTAGAGTGGGCGAGGTGTCGGATTATGCGGAGTTCTGAAGATCTGGATAAGAGGCAGAGGGGGAGCTTCAGGGCACGGTCGATTAGGAATCTCAGTGAGGCTTGTTTGTGGGTGGTGGGGTGTGAGGAGGAATGGTGTATTAAGTTGGAGGATGTGGTCGGTTTACGGAAGACAGAAAAGGAGAAGCGGTTAGTGTGGGCGTTGTTGGTGATGAGGATATCAAGGAAAGGGATGGACCGGTTAGTTTCTAGTTCAAAAGTGAATTGGATATGTGGAGAAAAGGAGTTAAAGGTGTTAACAATATTAGTGGGAGTAGTGGATCGGGAGTCAAAAAGGATGAGGATGTCATCGACAGATCGGAAATATGCAATGACGGAGGAATTATTGAGGAGGGGGGTGACGTGTGTTAATTTCAGGTGCTGTAGGAAAACCTCAGACAGAAAACTGTTGAGTGGGAACCCCATTCCTAGCCCTGTGGGTTGGGAATAGTAAGAGTTGTTAAAGGAGAAATAGTTCTGCGAAGAAATTACAGATAGGATAGCTAGTAGGCCAGTAGTATCGGATGCAGGGAAGACGCAGCTAGTAATAGACACTGTAGGATAGAAAGGGTGGGGGTGACAGGGATGTTAGTGTATAAGTTGGTGATGTCAAGGGACATAAGGGAGAGGTGCTCGTCAGTGTGGATGGAAGAAAGGGACTCAGTAAGGGTTAGGGAATTGCGTACATTGTAAGTATTAGGGAGGATTTTCAGGTTAAAGAGGAAGGTGGAAAGGGATTTAGCAACGAGGTGGGCAGGAACTGGGGAATAGTTAACGACGGGGCGTATAGGCATGTTAGGTTTATGGATCTTGAATAGGGCGTTAAGGTTGGGTGGGCGAGGGTTAGGTGAGATGAGGCGTCGGAGGTATCTGATGCGTGGGGATTTGTTGATGACGGAAATAATAGATTTGTGGTATTTAGAAGTGGGGTCGGATGGGAGGGTGACAAAATTGTTAGCGGCGATGAAATTGTTAACTTTATCAATGAACGTAGAACGGTAAATGATAACCGGCACGTTACCTTTATCGGCCTTGACCACGAGGGATCTTGTAACTTCGTCTTCAAGGTGGTAGAGGCAGGAGCATCAGTGAGTAGTTCCCGGGGTGGTCTAGACGCAGACGCTTCTTTGAAGGACTTGTGTATCAGATGTCCGGCGATGGCTCGCGCTGGAGGACGGTCAGTCTGGAGTAGTAGGTTGACGGCGTGCTCGACATCTGAGATGACATCGTGTAAGTCGGATCGTGTTAGCATCCTATAGACAACGTGCTTGAGGCCTTTGTCGAGGAGTCGTTGTTCGTTGTCGGACAGCTGGATTGATGTTAGGTTAACGACATTGTCGTGAAACACAAAATCATCTTCAGGAGGATGTGGGCGTGTTTAAGGCGGGCGTCGGACGTCGTCTAGCTTCTTGCATAGGGTTAAGAACTTATGTTCTTTGAAGGATTGCAGCCTAAATTCATCATCCTCGAAAAGAGGCATCAGAACATCAGGCGGTATGATGGATGAAATGTGGAGGTGCAGGCAGAATATCTCTTGGTTGAGACGATGCTTCTCGTAAACTAAGGTGGTGGTAGCACGGCTTACCGCAGCTTGGGCGGCGGTAGACCTGTTCCGGACGATGACGTGGGCATACTTGGGTTCTAGGCGCTCTCGGATACACATGCGGTTGAACCAGATGTTCTGGATGGTGAAGGCTATTGCCAGGTTTTGAAGGAACTTAAGGAAAATTTCGCGCAAACGCCCCGAGTTGTGGAAGAACAAAAACTGATTGCTCCACCATGATAGCGCGCCCGCACACATCTTGCTCGTTGTGAAGGAATTTTGTTGGCAAAAAACATGGCAACGGTCCCCCACCCTCCCTACTCTCCTGACCTAACCCCCTCCGACTTCTACCGCTTCCCTAAAATGAAATGGCGACGTTTTGACTCCATTGACTATATCCAAGTGGAAACGCAACTAGTCTTCGGACTTCCAGAGTGCTTCCAAAAATGGGAAAATCCCTGGGATCGTTGCATACGGGCTGGTGGTGACTAATTTGAAGGTGACAGCCGAAATTATTAAGTCAAAGGGTGTAAGGCCTGGTTCCAACATGCGTAAAACAACGGCAGAAACCACAAAGCAGAAATTTTTTTTAACATCACTTCCTGCTCTCGTCTTTCTGCCCGACAGAAAATTTTCTTAACTTTGTAACTCAATTCAACTCGAAAAAACCAGGAGTTTTCGGTCGGGCAGAAAGACGAAAGAAGGAAGTGACATCAGAATATTTTCTGCCTTGTGGTTTCTGCCGTTGTTTTTACACATGTGGGAACCAGGCTTAAGGTAGGTTTCCTGCTTTTTACAAGAAAATTCTCTGAAATTTTGGGTAGCATCTGGTATAGCATAATTTAGGAGGGAATATAGACGATCACTCCCTGATTACAAAAACATCGTTTATGGAGTTGGGGAGTGTGGGCTTTCTTCCGTGAAAATGCGAGATCTGTCAGTGGAGAAAGAGACCGTGCAGGAATCATTTCAACAAAGCTCTAACAAGACTACAGGTCAGTTATAGAATATCTGTAACGCGTGTACCAGACTTGGGCACACTATAAAGAAGGATTACTGATGCTATTACTGTTATTATGAACAGGAAACTTGCAAAAAACATGACGCAAAATTGAATTTTGCTTACAGTAAGAAGTTCTGCGAGCAATAAAGGGTGCACACGTAGAAGTTTATTGATATTGTACAAAATTCTTCATGCGAGTAAATGGAATAATGTTTCTGATAAATAAACAAATGATGGGATGCATAAGAAAGGAAGGATTATAGACAGAAACCCTGCAATAAACCAAACTTGGACACAGAGTGGTAAAACTCTGAAAATTGTTGATGTTTCGGACAATTACTTTGTTAGAACAAAAATTAAGAAGGAGAAGAAGGGCGTTAGAAAGGCGTTTAAAATAAACAATAATAGATTTTTAATTGTGGAAATTATAAATTTATAAATTGAAATTTCTCTCACGACTCCTTTATTCGCTTAATGTATTTTATTAAAGATATACACTCAGTCGCCGAAAGTCATGGCACACCTGCCTAATAACGTGTTGAGCCCCCTTTGGCCCGGATAACGGCGGCGATCCGTCGTGGAAGAGAGTCTACCAGTTCACGGAACACATCCACAGGCACTGCAAGCCAAGCAGCCTCCACTGTGCTCCAAAACGAAGCTGCATTTACCAGATGTGTTGGTGACGAGCTGACAGAACGTTCGATTATGTCCCACAAATGTTCAATGGGATTGCAATCTGGAGAACGTGGAGGCCAAATCATTGTCGTGAAGTCTAGCATGTTCCTCCAGCCACTCCCGTGTCCTCATTATCTTGCTGGAAGATGCCGTCGCCCGCGGGGTAAAAACAGTTCATGAAGGGGTGCAGGTTGTCCCAAAGCAGATCGTCGTAGGAAGTAGCACGCAGAGTGGATGTCAGATGCACCAATGGATCCATTGCATGCCACGAGAAAACACCCCAGACCAGTAAGAATCCTCCACCTGCCTGAGTGGTTCCCACCTGACAAGCGGGGTCCATGATTTCGTGTGGTCTGCCCCAGATACGGACACGACCATCCGCCCGATACGGCTGAAACCGTGACAGTCGAACCAGGCAACCCTCCGCCATTCCTCAGCGGTCCAATGTCGATGTTGGTTGGCCCAGGCTAGGGATTGCCGACGATGTGCAGTTGTCAAGAGTGGAACACGTCGTGGCCTCCTGCTCCCAAAGCCTGCAGCTGCCAAGGTTCGCCGAATTGTTGTCATGGGCACAATTGTGGGACGTCCCTGGTTTTACTGCATGGTGATTTGACCCGCTGTCGCCCTTCGGTCAACAGTTGCAAGCCGTGTGATCCGACGAACACCTCTGGCATCAATGGGTGGCCCGTCAGCTGTCTGACATGGGTTGTAACCCCTCGTTGGGTGTATTTTCTATAGACCCTTGCAACTTAGATATTGACCCTATAGACCCTTGCAACACCGTGCGAGAAAATTGCAGGATGTTGGCTACATCTGATATTGAGGCAACCATCCGTTTGGCACCAACAATCATCCCCCGTTCAAATGCGGATAGCTCTCGGCGTGCTGCTATTTCTGCAGCTAGTTTTGCTTACAATGATTGTGTGATATCAAAGAAGTCCTGTGCACCTGCATTCCAAGAATGTGATCATTACGCGCAGGGAACATGATTGGAGGGGTGTGCCATGACTTTTGGTGAGTGAGTGTATATTATCCATAGAATTATTTTGTGAATATATTTCTAAATAAATATTTGTATTACATGTTTTTATAAAAAATAAATATAATAAACCATTAAAGAATGAGATAGCCAAGTACCGAAAGGCCAAACTAGCCGCCGTCACATAAACCATTTGAAACATATTTCCAAAATTTTTGAATCATTTTTGAAAACCTTAAAACATGTTCCACATCTTCGAACTTAGTAATTACATTTATATATTCATTCATTGCATGTCGTTACAGATTGCATATATATGCCATTCGGTATTTAATAATTGTTATATAATTTCTTCTTTCTTAAAGAAAACAATATCTAATATCTAAAGAGTGTGCGGACAGTTGCTCTCAGGAAATCAATCCTAGCAACTCTTCAAATTCCCAATACTAAGACTTCAGTTTTCTACTCGATAAGTGGTACTTTTGCTTTGGTTTGCTCATGTTACCTGCTCAATTGTCAATTCCCAGTCCGACTGCTTTTGTCTTAGATTCGAGACTAGACGGCAGCGAGTGGGATGAGTGATCTTCATTCATATCTCGTAAAAAATGCAGTCCTAAACTTAGTAATTTCTCTATAAACATGACCGAAAAGGAAAAGAATAATTTTATGAACATGCAATGTGTTTGTTTAATGAAAAGCAAAAAACGGATTTGTACCATAAAACATGCAATTGATAAAATAACCTTATGAAAACAACAACTAAATTTATACTTGTGCTATACATGTATATTCTTTTATTAACCGACTTCAAAAAAAGGAGGTTATCAATTCGACGCGTATGTATGTAATTTTGTTGGAATTGCACAATATTCGTATATGTTAGTCTATTTGGGCTTCTAAACAGGTGTGCCAAATTTCATAAGTGTGTGTATGTATGTACGTATGTTTGTTTGTCCACTTATTTCTCAGAAACTAGAAATCGAATTGCAATAATTCTTTCTTTATTGGATTAAGTATCTTTCAACTTAGGGAACAGTCCAAGTTTCATCAAATCGGTTCAATAGTTTTCAAGATATGGACTGATTATAGTTAGACGATAGTGAAAGTTTCACCAAAGTCGGTTTTTTTATACTCTGTTTAATCTTGTAGTAAACAGTTTTGACTGCCTAAAGACAGCCATCGATGGTCCCTCGATCAGATGTCCGGGTAACTTGAGCACAGGTAGATTATTTTCGTTTTTTGAGAAACGGACAGTATTATCTTATATCACAAACAGCACAAATTTTCATCACCAGCCTTCACATCAGGCCCATTCACTACACTTTTCTCATGCCATCCATGTACACATTAGACAGTTAAACAAACCTTACATATTCTTGTTATTACTAAACCATCCTAATATTGCTTCACTGAATCTGAAATACGCACAGCCATTGCTGTAGCTGTTCTTATTGCCTCAAGGCGCTTGCTCTGTATATTTATCCGTCCGTCTGCCGTTTGCACGATAAATTGAAAACGGATTAACTTTTTCAAATTCTGTGTTCGACAATATCATCATCAAGGTCATAACTCGGCTGTATGAACTTTAAAGTTTTTTTCCTGAACCTCTTCAAGTCAATTGCACGTGTTCTAGCAATGACCGTCAACAATGAATATCAATATATTCCGTGTGATATAACAATCGATTCGTAGTGAGAAGTCAACAGTGAATAAAATTATTAATGAAAAATAGGAAAATAAATTCCACAGCCTGGATTCGAACCAGGAACCTTCAGCTCACCGTGAGCACGCGCACGCCTCTATTGCTCAACTGCTCGTAATTAATAATTGTAATTCTGCCTCAGAGCTAAAGCTCCTTTTTGTAATGTGTACTCAGAGCTTAAACTCCTTTCTGGAATGTATACTCAGAGCTTAAACTCCTTTCTGGAATGTATACTCAGAGCATGCTTTTCGACAATCAAATCTTCGCTTAAGTTCTCTTCGGGTTCCCAAGTACAAAATAAGTTCGCCTACTCAGAGCCCTCTAGAGCCCAATCTAATGAACCGATTGTGATGCAAATTGAAATGTAGGCTATTCAGACCATGGGGGGGAAGAGAATTCCAGAAAGAAAAAAATTTAGTGCAAATTTTCACCACTAGGTGAAAATGTGTCGCAGTGGAATGACAAATACATTCATATACAAATACATTCATTATTGTATGCATTTTCTACATCTACAAATGTACCAAACACTTTTTGCTACGCTAGGAGATACTTCTCCACAGTCATTTACATTCAAACTTTGACGCACTACCTCCCACTATGTGCCCTTGCACGATCCTAAACCATTTCAGAAATAACTGCATCTTCAAACCATTCATAACGGTCATTCACTACACTCTGACAATCAGAATTTTTCCATTTAAATTTTATTTAAATGCGTATTTGGATTCAAAAGTTTAAATTCTTTCATCTCTTCTCTTAGTTTTCATATAATTAATAATAATAAAAGGAGAGTACGGTTATATCTAACGAATATTTTAATTACAGAATATTTTAATTACGGAAAATTTGACGTGGGGTTAATATATAACATTACGCCTACAAAAAAATTTCCATTGATATTGAATGGATGGATCTAGTTTATCATGGAGGTCTGCACTTACTTGTCACAGATGAACCGATGACCTTTCAGTGATTTTTTTTAAGAGGCCGAAGATATGGGAGTTACATGGGGAGATAGATATCCGGGCAGTACGGAGGATGCTTGAGGACTACTGCACCTGCTGAAAACATTTCGACGGGAAGTACTCAAACATCCTCCTTACAGCCCAGACATCTCTCCATATGTGCCAAAGTACCATACGTCATCATATAGTTTTATAATTTAATCAATATATGTCTGTAAGTCATCTTAAAAGAAGCCCTTAATACATTATAATCTCATTTTGTAAAAACGTTAAATTAACATTAATAAGATTTACAATGAAAATTCTGTATTAGCATCAATTAAGAAATTTAGTATATTTTTCAGATGAGAATTTCAATCTTACAATAGTCTTTTGCTCTAGCTTTAAAAATAATATTTCGTAGAACCCGTTCTCAAATTTGCTTCGCTATAGCGGTTTAACATTTTATTTATTTTGTTGCTCTTAAAATTAAAAGGATGAATCCAGCTGGAAATACAAAAGAGGAAGTTTTATTTATTGCTCTTGCCGAAACTTAATTGCACATGAAGATAATAAAAACTCTCAAAAATATCTGAAGGGTTTCTAAATTGAAATCGTATTTGCTGAAATGAAAAAGATGAGAAGTGAAATTAAGGTGAAGTAGTCGCAATAAATTCAGTTGCTTGTTACTTTTCAACAAGCAATTTAAACTTTTGGAGATATCAAGTTGAAAAAACTCTTATTAATAAAAAAAAATCTAAAAGTGTTAAGAAATGATCATGCTTAAGCCTTTGCCGGATAAGAGCCTTATCCGAGCAAAAAACAGATAGGAAGTCGGAGAGATAAATTCGAAGACCTCAGGTCTTTTGATGGATACCAGCTTGTAATCCCATTTAAGCTGGACTGCTTTCTAGTTCTCTTTCCGTCTCTCTCCTTTTTAAGAAGAGAAGACAATGGCTATTAAAGAAAAGGCACCAAATTACAAATAAATTGAAACATTCCAATATAAAAAGAATAATAAACAAAGATAATTATATTGTAGTTGTTATTTAATGAAGTAGTATCGCAATATTGAATTAAATATTGAGAAAGTTAGCTAGATAATAGAAATATCGGATAATGATATAATAGTATCAAAATAGACCTTTATTTGTATTTTAATATTTTTATTAATATTTGAATGTTGCTCTCGTACCTTATTTACAGATGATAAATATTATAAAATAACGTTGATGTTGGAAATAAGTCTCAATAAAAAGTAATAATAACAACATAAAGTCTAGAATAACATAAATTTTAATCAATTTTGTCAATGTTTTAGTTTTGTATTTTACGGAAAGATCTTTAGCAGTAGAACTATCTGAGGGAAAGTGCAGCCATATTCAAAAACGTTAATTAGATTTCTTTTATTTGATAATCAGGTTTGCTTAGATTTCGGATGTTTTTTATCAATTGCTTATGCATGACTTAGCTTTCGACAAGCGATATATTTTATCACCACATATTTTCCTGCAGAGGTGCTTTCTTCTAGTTGTTCCATCTAAGGATAACAGAGTGAAAGTATTAGAACTATTTTTATAAGGTGTCAGTGCTTAAAAAATTTCGTACTAAATAATTTAACAAAGTGTCTAGAAGATAAATTATGGTAATTCACGACACTTTTCATGCGACAGTTAAGTGGAGATGTCGTGTATACTTATAAGACTGTATCTCGTTGTATTAAGTGATATTTTAAAGTTTGGATTGACAGGTGAAATGTTAAGCTTGTCCGTAAATACTCGTAATAAATTGTTTTGAGAATTATGCATTTTATGATATTTAAATAGAATTACTAAATTTTTGATTAAAATTTATAAATCTGATAAAGAATGTATTTATTTATATAGCAATATTTCTGTACATTTATGAAAGGGTAATAAACCTTGTACACAAATAAATGATTAACGTTTGTTGTAAATAGATAAAATATACTCTGAAATAAGCTTACTTTATGCGGAGGCAAGTAATATTATATAGTTATATAAGTTTTCAGCTTTTGATTAAAAATTCTATTTCATTATAAAATTGATGTTGTTGAAGTAGGGGAGACCGAAAACACTTAAAGAATATAAGAATAGAAATGAAAAAATTGGCAAACAATAACTATTACAGTCATAATACAAGATGATTCCCCTTGGGCTTCCTCTTCTTTCATTGGTCCATTTTTTAAACTTTTTACCAA
>JAHWFO010091957.1:1242026-1252326 GCA_023313115.1 Rhysida immarginata
CAAATGCACCATTGCAGGATGGACTTGATCTGCAACAATGTTCAGGTAGTCTTTGGCTTTTACCCGACTGTCAAGGAATGTCAGGGGACCTTTACCATACCAACAAAACATGACACCTCCTCCTGCAGCTTGAACTGTGTTCACAACACATGAGGGGTCCATCGCTTCATGGGGCTGCCGCCAAATTCTCTGCCGGCCATCGGTGCAAAACAATGTGTAACGTGACTTGTCCGACCACATCACCTTTTTCCAGTCGTCTACTACCCAGTCACACCGTTTTTACACCACTGCAGGCGAACTTTCCGGTTTGCTGCTGACTGAATGTTTCCAGATAAGCGATCTCCAACTTCCAGAGGTAATTCAAAGAAAGTGGAACAATAACTAGAAGATCAAGAAGGACAACATAAAGGTAGATAAAGCAACATAAAAAAACCCCAAAACATTGATGTTTTTATTTCCATAAGGATGATTAAAAATGAATAACAATTAAAAAAATAAATAACAATTAAAAAAAAATGAATAACAATTAAAAAAAAAGTTTATTCGAATTAAAGTAAGCTGCTATATGTATGACAAAATTACACAAAATTCTAAATATTTTTTTTTATAAGAGCTACTCAAAATATTGCCACCTTTTTTCCTTTTTCTCTAGTGTAACTCCCATATTTAATCATTATTTATTAAGATAAACGAAAGTTTTAACTAACTTTACTTAAATTTCCTTTTTTTTTTATAAATATTTTAATTTTTTTTTCTAATTTTAGATGTTCCTCTTTGAGATGCTTATTAAATGTTTTATGTTATTTCTTACATGGGCCGTAGGTTTTTGTGGATGATGTGTAATGTGATTTCTCGTTTTGTCGTTTGTTTATTATTCTCTTCTTTATGGTAATACTTGTCTTTTTATTTTCCTTTTGTATGAGGCTGTGTCTTTGAATAGTTAATTTTAACTATTGGTTTTACGGTTTGTTTTAAAATTTTAAGATAAAAATGTTGGTCGTTAGGCCTGAATGACCCTTGAATAAAAACTCCTTGAAATTATATAAATTAAAAAAAATTTTAAAAATTAAAAAATTTTTAACATTCCTTGAAATATTTATTTATTATTGTATCTTTAAAAAATAACTTTATTTTGTGAGATTCACATTTTTATGAACAACACTAAAACAATAAATATTTTTTATGAAAAATATTTTTTCCCTTCTCTCTTCGCCAATTCAGACTTTAATTTTAAAGCGGATCTAATAAAACCGCAACTTTTAAGCTCTAATAATGCAATTTTATTAGCAAAAATTAAGAAACAAGCACAATAAAACGAAAAACGGAACGAAAATGTTAATTTCTGTTTATCTGTAATGCTAACGTCATGCTATTTTGGGAAAACTATGGCGTCCGGAGCGTTAGCCAATCAAAATCCGTTCCGAGTTGTCGCCACTCTCCTTATAGGCACTCTAGTGTTTGTATCCTGACATCTCCATCTGTTGGTCAAAAACCGAATAAATTTCTAGCATTAACTTTATTTTGGTGGAAAAAAAATCCGACTTCATTTCAATCATTATTTCAATCAATATTTCACACAGAATCTTTTAATCTGCATTATTGTGAGAATTATTGAATTTAAAGTTTTCCCTGACTTCTGGATCAACCTGTACATGTTATTTAAAAAGTATTTAAGTTTCCTATTTTTATTGAAAATAGAGCTATTGCAATTTGCCATAGCCTCTTCTTGATTTTTACTTAAATTTTAAAGCAAAGATTCTTCGCGAAATTGAGAAATCTAATATGAATTTAAAACTCGAATTTCTTGTTAATAAGTATTATAAATTGTATAGAATTTAGTAAGTGTTTAACTGAAAAATGTTAACAGCAGTTAGAAATGTTTTATTATAATCTCTAGTTCCATTGCTGCAACCTTCCTTTTGTTGAACTAAACCTTAGATTTAGTAACAATACATTCAATTTAATTTGTATTGTTCTCCTTTTATACAAGAACCAACGATTTCTCTATAGACGCCCTCGCCTGCCATTTCCTCAAAGATTCCCCTCAACCTCATGTCAGATTATAAATTGTTACTGGACGACATATTCCTCTCTTTCTATCTGGCTCACTCACTCTCTTTCTCTCTAACGTCACATGAAACCACCTTCTTCAATTACTGGCCAAATACCGGATGGGGATTAGAGAGCAAATTGAACCGTTTCCGTACCACCCATTAATTTACATGAAAGAAGACGGGCTACTTATGATTCCAACTCTCTTGGTATTCAGAATGCATGCGTATGATTCCACGGAGGAAATTTATCTCCTCGAAATTTCTCCTACGGTGCATCAGGGAATTACAAACGAGAAATGAATAATGCATAATTCAAAATGATACGCTTACGTTATTTTATAAAACAATTTATAAATTAATTATAAAATGAAATGTATGAACATTAACGAAGATTTCATTTAGTTTTTCAAGTCAAAAAAAGAGGGAATGCTTATTATTCTTTGAGTTAAATCATTTCTTAGAAAAAAAATTCTTTTTAAAGAAAAACGTTTTAGTAATTTTTAAAAGCAATCTTGTGATGTCATATATAAAGAATTTTTTTCAAAAATCAATTTATATTCTGGCCAATGAACACAAATTAGCGTGTCAGCTAAAATCGATATTACGAAGGGAAGTCAGTAAGTAATTTACAAATGGATATTGAAATGAAACAAATAAGGGTATTGACTTGAAAACTACTTTTATTTCTCTATATAATCTCCCTGTACAATGGGGCACTTTAAACCTTTTCACAAACCTCTCAAAACCAGCAGCATAAAATTCTTTGGGCAGCTGTCTGAACTCGGCGGTAACTTCCCTCTGTACAACTTGAAGCCGAACAAATGGAAGTCGCTTGGAGCAAGGTAAGGGCTATACGAAGGATGTTCGAAAACTCCCCAGTTGAACTTTCGCAGTATCTCAGTTGTCTTGTTAGAAATATGAGGACGCGCGTTATCATGCAATAACAATTCGCCTTTAATGGGGAGTTCTGTCGCTTCCTTAAAATGACATTACATGAGGGTGTTACAATAGAGTTGGCATTTACAGTTTATTCTCGCTGCCGGAACATGGTAAGTAATATGCCCTAGTGGAATTTATGTTGAAAAGAAGATTAAGGTCCAGGCTTTCATATAAATTAATGTGTTTGGCCACAAAGAAAAACAGAGTTTTCGAAATTTTTAACTGCTTCCATTAACATGACTGGTTCTAGCAAGCAATGCGGTATTGCATCTAATTGCATCATCCTAACAAAATGCAATGTGTGCTATGGATAAGGGAATTAAAATCTCCGATTAAAGTTCAACGACCTTACCGTTTGGAATGTGGGGAAGATTCACCTGATAAGAGATCATTAAATCCTTGGCTCAAACAGTTTCAAGCAACAGGAAGTTGAACCAGAAGGGCGAGGGAAGATCATCGACAACAAATGGAAATGTTGCAAAAATTACAGAAGCGTCCACGCCACAGTCCAGAGAAATCCACTCTTCGTGCATATTTGGAACTGAACATCTGGTATCTGTTTGAAGCTGTATCCCTATTAAATTTACATTATTTATGAACTGGAAAAAAGGACGACAAGCCGCCACGTTTTGCGTTTGTAGTAGCAATGCTTGACAGAATCGACAATGACAATGGCTTTCTTTTCCAAGATTGTTTTTAGTGATGAGGAAATATTCTGTGTGTGTGGGAAAGTTAATCGACACAACTGCAGGATATAGGGATTGGAAAATCTACGTATTACACGTGAATATAAGCGGGACAGCGTGAAAGTGAACTTGTGGTTCAGGCAGTGTCGCAAACGGATGTGATAGGACCGTTCTTCTTCGATAAAAAAAAAAAACAGTGAACAGCCAAATTACTTGAACATGCTGGAAAATTACGCATTACCAATCATGAAGGAACATCACCCAAGGATATTTTACCAATAGAACAGCGCTCCACCTCTTTGGAGACTTCTTTTCGGGAGACTCGATAACTATCTCCCAGACAGATGAATAGGACGTGATAGCCCGATCACTTGAATAATATGTATAGGAGGAAACTTATTGACTTGCCTTAATATTTGCCTAGATATTTTGTGGGGCACAAAAGGAGCTCACGTCGAGATGGTCTGATTCGTGGTGGCATGACCACAGAGGGTTGTTTCATGTTTATGGTGACAAGAATAGACTTCCTGTAGGTCTACTGCAAGTTATTTCTCCACCACCTATTGTATTCTATGTGATGGTTCTTTCTTCTATCAATGGATCGACATCTTAGGTCCGGCGCAAATGGCGCAACGGCGACTGAATCGGTCGATTGGAATGGTCGCTTGGGGAATGAAATTGGTTGCCAGTAACATACAGACGACAAGGTTGCCTCCACATCTATCTCCTGCATTTCGCGTTTTCTCAAGAACATGACTGGTCAAGTAATAGATCCTCTGTGCGACTTCTTCCTTTTCCCCTCTGTGAAGAAATACTTTCGTGGTAGGCATTTCCCATCTTCAGAAGCACTGGTAAAGGCTGCAGAAATTATCCAAAACTGGTTTCCAGTATGTTTTTGTAGAGTGGTAGAATCGCTGGTACAAGTGCATTGCATCCAACGGCGACTATTTTGAGAAGAATCATCACAAAACTGAGGATGAATAAAGATGTGTTCTTAGAAAAAAAATTATGATCATTCTTTACAGAACAGCCCTCGTATTTACTGGGTTTTTACTTTTGGATTTCAATTTGTGGACAAGTATTCCGATTCTTCCTATCGTAATACAGGTTTTTGGTTACATTATACAGTACTTTGATTATACTTTGCTTTTTATACTGTAGACGGTATAAAATAAACGAGTTCATTTAGTGTTGCATTACGAGGATGGCCATAAATTTCTACTATTGCTAAGAAAAAATAATGTAATGCAAACAAAACACGGTCTGACCTTAGTCCTTGTCTACATATCTTCCATCTAAGGCGACACATTTTTCCAAGCGATAGATGAGCTGATGGAGACCATCGTTGAAGGCGGCTTCTTTTTTTGCTCTTGAGGAGGAGTTCCTCCTCAGAAATTACCTGGTTGTCTTCTTTGAAGCTACTGCCACGAAGTGGACGACAACTGGGACAACTGGAGCACTTGAAGTCTCTCTTCAGTGAGCCTTTTTGCACCTTTTACATGCGATAGATTGTTAAGAAGGATGTTGCAAAGTGACCCAAGGCTGATGTGAAGGTTCTGCACTATGATCTCGAAGGTAATTCGTCGGTCATCGAGCACCAGGGCCTCCACTTATGCTACAATTCCTGGTTCTGCGCTGAGGGACGATCGTCTATTTGGTGCTTCATTCTAAAGTTCTTGTTTGACCATACTGAATGCGTCGAGGCCACTCTAAACTGGAGCATTGTCATCATACACACAACCAGTTCATTTGGTCTTAACCCTCTGGCGCATCGCATAAAAACTAGAAGTAATATAGTTTAGCATAAAGCTCTGAATAAACAATCGTATTTTTTAAAATATATTTAAAATATAAATACTAGCCCTCTCTTCATCTCTTGCCTAAACTTAGCACGCCTTAGAGAAGACTTAGAGAACATAAGTCTGTCACCTAATAATAATTTTCTGTTTGGCATAATCTTCCTTATAATCACCAAACGATGCATTTATTCTCCGTCACACATTCCTGATGATAGTATAAAATTCCACATGAAAGCATTGTCTGACTCCAAAAATCCCATTTGCGATTGCATGATCCCTGAGGAGTTGTTAGAGCTCTTTCGCCGCATCGTAAGTCTAATGCTTCTGTCTTCCCTAATCATTCATTCAATGCGGAAAACAATGTTTTCCGTGGAGGAAAAGTTAAAATGCAGAAGATTGCGGTTAAAGTAAACATCTAGTCTGATATTCTCGAAGACTATTTTCTTGCATAAACTCAAACCAGATTTACATATTATAAATCTCAAACAGAATGGATAAGGGTTTTTTAAATTTTCTTTTTCAACCACTCAAGGAGAATTTTAATTCTACAGCTAAAGTAAGTAAATAAAGTCTGCAAAAATAATCATGCTGAAATATAATTAAGTAATCTGTATTTTTCAGAAAACGAGAAAAATATTAGAAAGCATTTTAAATATTAAGATTATGATTGTTGGTATTAAGAAGGCCGCAAAGGATCTACAGTATGATAGGTTACCCGTAGTAGGAAAAAATGAATAAACGAATAAAGAATGCTAACGATAAGAAATAGTGAATAAAAAAAAGATTTATCTATTTCATGAAAATAAGTAAAAATATGTAATTTAAGGCAAAAAGTACCAAAGAAACTGGAGAGGAATAAGAAAAGGAAATAAAGTGAAATAGAATAATGAACCAAAAGGAAAAAATAAAATAAAGAAAAGCTGAAAGGGAAAGAAAAATGGAAATAAAAAAAGGAGACGACGAAGAGGAGAACCGGAAAGCAACGAAAAGGCAATGTGAATGGAACTGAGAGGGATAAAGATGTTGAGCCTGTGCTTGAGAAAGAATAGAGAAGAATAGAACTAATAGCGTAGGAAAGTTTATGCCAGTCTTTTATTGCGGAATATGAAAGAAATAGCGTACAGAAATTGAATACAATTGAGGAAAGTAAAAGTGACATTGCTGCTATGGGACGTACAGCATAATTACTGATAAAATGAATAAGGGTGAATGGAGAGTGCTTTTTTGAAAGTACTTAAAGCTGTTTCACGACATAAATAAGGAGACACAGAGGCGGAGCAAACTTATATATTAAGAACTTATAGAACTTATATAAATTAACGAAATAATAATTGATGACGAAAATTATGGTTGATTAGTTTCTTGCCAAAAATTAGGGAATAATGTAGATAATAAATTGATTTGCAATCCCTTTGAATAGAAAATTAGATTTTGATTAGCCGCGCACAAGTAAATTCTCAGTGCCCGTATCAGAAATTTGTTCAAAAGAGCATTTTCTATTAACAAAACGAATGGATCACATGCAACGAATTGGATGAATCGTTTCCATCTACCGAAATGCTGCTGGATTCTAAAAGCACAGGAAGAACTTTATAAAAATACAAAATATTTACTTACGACAGAGACTCGTTATACAGTACTTTCACGTTTGTATTATTTATTAGAGGCTTCAGCTAAAACTTACTTATAAAAATGTACGCTTTGTCTGTACGTTTATCCGTCCGGCCGTCCGCTATTTGCACGATAACTTGAAAGCGGATAAACTTTTTCAAATTCTGTTTTCGACAATATGATCTCTGGAGGGTCTCTGGAAAGCCTGCAAACAAGAATGTGTGATGTTGTAAAAAAATAAGATTTTTTTAGCCATCACATTTTTTATTTTCGAAATAATATTTCGGTTTTTTTTTGGGATCGTTTAAGGTATGTGATGTTGTAAAAAAATAAGATTTTTTTAGCCATCACATTTTTTTATCTTGAAATAATGTAAGCTTGGATTTATAAAGATTTTAATATCTAAGCTAAGGTCTAATGTGTGTAAATCTTCTAACTGTAAATTTTTTTTTTGTATAAAACAGAAAAATTATTATTTAATTAATCAGTTTTGAAGATTTTATTTTGTCATACAACAATGTTTGTATGAGAAATAATTGTTAAGTTATTTCAGCTGTTGTTCCATAATTTACATGCTAAAGCTTCATGGAGTACATTACCATTGTTGTCATGTGCTAGTCATGAGCCTTTGGATTGTTACTCCAAAAGCTTAAATTGGACAACACTGCAAATTTTCTTCACTACTCTGCTACTCGTCATCTCTTCAGACCACCAGCTAGGATGCCAGCATAAAGACTCCACCTGCACCATTCTGCTACTTTAGTTTTAACATTCCATCCTGATTGCCCATAGAGATGGATTCAAGTGATAGCTTCTTTTGTGCATATCAGGAAATGTAAGAAACTTTTCTATTTTCATTCTCACCCGTTAAATCTGTTGAGATGGACATTCTTCATCATAAACTTTGACGCGGATTGTTCTGGATTTCCAGACAACCTCTTCTCCGGATTCCATCTACTTCAAGTTTGTTTTTTTTGTTCTCATGTAACCACCACACTGTTATAGTGCATCATGCTGTGCAGGACTTAGTTAATTTTTTAATTAGGACAGTTTAATTTGTTAACTTATGTCCCTGTAACTTTATTTACATCCTGATTGTGGTTGACTGCTGAGTAGTCACATTTTATATTTATTTGTTTTAGCTTAAATGCTATTACATTAACTTTTCATGTCTTTATGACATGAAATTTATAATTTTATAAGAGAATGTTAAATCTCTTAATTTTTGTGATTAATTGAATCAATCCATGAGTTATTTCAACCTCATTGGTAACCCATTATCTGAAATTTGAATAACTTTATGTTATTTCATTCTGCTTATTGTGCATTGAATTTTTGTGATTAGTTGAATCAATCCATGAGTCATTTTGATCTCATTGGCAGCCCTCTGTTTCAACTCCGAATAACTTTATGTTATTTCATTTCACCTATACTTACATTGACTTCTTCAATGTTTAATTTTGTGTTGGCCACACAATTGAATTATAACTGTTTTCTGATGCACGTATTTGTGTAATCCATAATTTCTGCTATCTAAGCTTGTAATATTCTGGCTTGATTCAAGCATTGGGGTATTCTTTTAATTCTAATTGTATTTTATTTAAAATATAAATACTATATAATTTTTGGGAAACTTAAATATTTTTCTCTTTTTAAGGAGAAAAGTTTTTGTGATTATAATACTACAGTCTGATCATTAAAATTCTAATATTTTTCTATCCACATGTGTCTGTCTCTAATTGAATTGTATACACACTAAGTAAAACTCTTATTCAGCCAATCTATAATTAACTTAAGATTCTGGTAAATAAATAAAAAAAAAATAACACAACGCAATGTCTGATTCAAATGATGTTTGAATCCCAAAAATCCACTATATGGCACTTTGATGAATTTAATTCTTTTGGTGCTAGCGGAGCATCTTAAGTAATCTTTCTAAAAAAGGATTTAAGCAAAAGTTTTCATTTTATATATCATTTCTTTATGAATTTTGATAAAAGCTAACTTTGACCTTTTCTATTATTTCAATATCTTGATATTGAAGCTTTTAATTTTTTTTCTATGGTATGTAGTCTTATTTGACTCAGTAGTTTTTCTTAAGGCATATTACTTTATGCCTAATTACAAACCATAGTAAACTAGAATCATCACATTTGAAACATCATCATAATTAGTTGACATACTATTAGTGATAAGTTATCACATCTGGTGCAATTATTCTAATGACACCACATATATAGATGTCACAAATGAACAACATCAGCCTCGTCCATTTGCAGACGTCTCTTCTACAGTAGAAGATACATTGCAGAGCAATAGTCCACAACCAAGGCCACCAAATAGAACATGGTCATTGGTGAGAAAAGGATTTTCTTCGTATACTTTCCCCTCAAAATCGTTACCATAGATCGTAACTTACTTTGCCATCGAACTCCAATTGTAAAAGACAAGCTGTTTAATGAGAAAGAAAGTTGTTCAAGCTGTGGTTGCTATGATCAAACACAGCCACAGCATCATCAACGTGCCTGTACCCTGAAATAATCGATAGCCTAATCAGGAATCAGATAAGGAAAAAGAAAATTGAAGATTCCACAGTTCTGGTTCCCATAAAAGAAAAAGCAACTATTTTGTCCTACTATACAACAGGCCACTCATCAAAGGTTTGGATAAAATCGCTCGGAGTTCAGGCTTGACATTGCATATAAAAGAGGCAATACTCCAAGAAGATTCTTGGGAATTGCAAAGGATACGATTCCATTTGACGAGAATTCTAGCATTTATGGATTAAAGTGTGGTTTATGTCCCCCTCAGCTATATAGATCAAACACGGAGAAGAAGAATAACTCGTATCAAGGAGCGCTTTCAGTGCATTAAAAACTTCGAGCCAGAATGCTTGGTGAATGCGCAGCATATTCTCGAAACTGGACACACTGCCAACGCTATTAATTGTAAGTGCTGCATCATGAACAGCATGAAAAACATTTATTTGAACTGTATAGAATCTTCTTGGGGCATGGCCACTTCTAGAAGTTTCTTGGGGCATGTGCACTTTCTAGGATCTTCAAAAGAGCGGTCAATGAACTCATGAGATAGGCTCGAGGTCCTGTGGATCTCTCTGGTTGGCGTGGATTTATTTATCTTATCAAATAAATTTTCCACATTTATGATTGTTATGATTGGTTCTCTTATTCTATATTGTAAGATCCTGATC